>PVHY01004961.1:0-88020 GCA_004024945.1 Uropsilus gracilis
ACTTCTCTTTTTCTTTTTGGCTTATTTCCGCCAATATGAGTTTTTCCAGCTCCATCCAGGTCGCTGCAAATGACATGTGTTTGTCCTCCTTGATGGATGCGTAGTATTCCATCGTGTATATGTACCACATTTTTTTTAGCCAATCATCCGTTTGGGGGCATTTGGTTTGTTTCCAATTCTTTGCAACTGTAAACAGGGCCCAGCAGCTGTATTTTAAAATAGTGAACACACTGTATTTCACCACTGTTATCAATAAAACATTCATAGGGCCTGTATACACTTGGGCTTCGAATCATACCATCAACTATTGATGAAGTGTGTATCCTGGTTTTTCTGTGCTGATGAAGAATGACACAAAAGACAACAGAAGTTCGCGGCAGGGGCAGAAATCATTGAAAACTATTTCCAAAAGACTTTGTAGGGAGGGACATAAAAAAATAAATTGTGGTATCTAATTTTTAAAAAGCAAGATAAAATTTTAATTAAATAATCCATAGACATAAAAGAATGATATCAAAATATTACATGGAAAACACTCATTAAATTCTTTTTCTAACCATTATTACTATTACATTATTACATAAACTAACACCAAATTGCAAAAACTTATGGTTTCAGACTCCATATATCCCCACATAGACCTAAAAAATCTATGCAAAGATATATGTGAGGATACTTAATTTGTTTAATAGATATATGCCTGAAAAGTTACATATCAAACTCTATTCTGTAAGCTTATTCCACAGAAACCCATCATCACTGCCTGCTATTTAAAAACTGTGATTTTTGAGAAACATTATGATGACAGTTAGGAAAACAAATCAACCAACAATAACAAGAAAAAGCAACTAACTATGGCATTTTAAAGTAAGAAAGGGATTTGCACATATCTGATTTATACATTGATGGCACAAAACTATGTTAAGTCTAAAAAAGAATGTTATATATACTACAGATGTGAGCCAAACATTCACAAAAGGGAAATAAAAATTAATACAGCCATAAGATGCAATTTTTACTTGCCAAATTATTACATTTTGTATTTAGCTTTTCTAAAAGGGTAGCCAAGGATAAGGTAGAAAAAAATTACTTACATATCATTACAGGAAGTGTATGTAAACTGGTGAAAAACATTTGGAAAAATAATCTGGTGTTATGGATCGAGATGTGCATACCTTTGACCCTATAATTCAATTCCTGGAAGTATCTCCTGAAGAAATAAGGTAAAATGCAGAGAGAAAAACTTTACACACCAAACTGTACACTGCAGCATCATTTATAATAGTGAAAAATTGAAAGTAATTAAATGGCTGACAGTAAGAAGGTGGTTAAGTAAATTATGTTATAGCTAAATGACAGAATATTAAATAACCTAAAAAATTATATTTACTGAGCATTTTTAATAACATAGAATACTCTATGCTCTCATGTTTTAAAAAATTGCCACAAAATTGGTATAATTCCATCTATATAAACTAGCATAAATAATTGCTAGAAAGAATGAACTGAAATGTTAAAAATAGCTCTGTTGGAATTTGAGTGACTTTTTTCTCCTTTCTCCCAACATTTCTATTTTTCCCAAATATTCAGTGAGCATATGCTACTTTCATAACCCCCCAATGTTTTAATTAAAGTTATCATTTATGTATGTCTAGGCACTTAACACCAGCCATCTAATACGAAAGGACACAGAAGGAAAGAACAAAACTCAAATAAGGCAGAGAAACAGAATAATGGAGTAAAAGTCTCCAGGCACTGCCACTGATTTTTTAAGGTTATCTTATGATTTAGCAATTAGAAGCATAAGAAATATTTATCCCATTAGCTTGAAAATATTAAGTTAAGAACACAAATCTGTCTAGGATCACATATATCCCATTTCTGACTTAAAGGAGTCACATAATGAGTCATTTTGTAAAGAATCATTTCAGTAAAGTGAAAGTTACGACTGAATTTTGAATTATCAAGTTAATTTATAAAAAGATACACCTCATTTGTGTGCCTATAAAGACGTGTGTATACCCTATAAATTCCAAGTGTGTGTCGAAGTGTGTGCATCAGGTAGCCACATGCTAAGAGCAATGAAGAATGGTAAGGTTTGATTGAGTTCAGTCCTCTCTCTTGCCAGATAAAGATACTGATGCCCAAAGAAATTATGAGGCTAAGAAATTTGTTCAGGGTCGCTAAGAAATTTGTTCAGAGGCACAGCTAGTGTGTCATGCTACCAATTTGGAGGTTTCCCACCAATTCCCATAGCCAAGTTTGTATGCCAGGGCAATGGCATTCAGAAACTGGGAAGTTGAAATAAAGTTGAAACAACACCCATTGCTTACCCTCCACGGGCATGAGCACTTTCACTTGAATCATGTTGGAATAAAAGAGGGAGGGGCTGAATGCTGCTGCATGTAACTGGCCCAGATGGTCCTCATCGCTCAATTAGCAGAATAAACTGAAAATGGGAAAGCTAAGGCTGGGTTTGTTTTGTGGGTATTCTAAGATCAAAACAGCTCTTTGAAAAATTACAGATGTTCTTGACAAACAAGAGAAAAGTGGGTTCATAAGTAAAAGACTCTCTCCAGAAAATGAATATTTTAATATTTTTGTATAAAAGTGGGCTAGTTACTCCTGCTTTGTGGCACCAGGTTGCTGGGATTAACCAAACACCTAAACTCTTCCTACCCAGTGGGCTATTTTATATAATGGATGTGTGCATATTATAGCACATGTATTTTAGATCTCATGCACACTATTTGGGCAGATTCCATATGCAATAGTTTTCTATAAACTGATATTGATAATAAGATTAAAAAAAATAATTTTGCAAACAGAGGATCACAGTGTGATTTCAAAACAGAGTAAAGTGTACAGAGAGCTATACTAAGCAGAGGCTCCTTTAACTGGCAATAAACTCCAGGCTGAGAACAGCAGGACTGTGCCAAGAGAAATGAGTAATAGTGAGGAAGACTGGGACAGGAGTGCAGAGTTGACAAAGCGAAGGTGCAGGATGAACTTGGAGATGACAAGTCCATGGAGGACTGTAATTAAAGATCAAGGCAGACATTTGTAATAAAATCAAAAAGAGGATAGTGTGTCCAATGAAGAGAGCAAAAGGGTGAGTCCTTCAGAAGGTCTGCAGTGTCACTATAGACCAGCTAAGGCAGGCAAAGAATCCATCAGGAAAATATGGGAGATTTAAAAGCACTACCAGTAAGGCCAGTTCAGTGTTTGTAAAATTTGAAATGCAAGTCCAAAATGAACAGAATGGATAGAATAACTACGACAATTCCTTCCGAAAATCATACTAAAAACTATCCATTCCATTATCTTTATTATACTCACATGCTAATTTCATGGTGTGCAGGCAAGTCCTTGATAAAGAAATATCTAAATATAAATATGTTTGGGCATGGGGAAGGTGCCTTCCATACTCTCTCTATATTAAGACTATCATCATTTTATGGGCAGTTACATACTAGTCGTGCAAGGACTGTAGACAGAACTAACCTTATGTTGACATATACTAGCTGAGCAACCATAAGCTATTTAAATTTTCTGAGCCAAAGTTTTCTCATCTATAAAATGGAGATAATAATATCTACCTTGCAAGACTCTTCTGAGAATTAACTAAGATAATGTATGCAAAGCACCAAAAATGGTGCCTGGCACATCTGCCCCCACAAAAGAAACTATTTATGATAATGATTATGATGATGAGAATGTTATTTAAAATATTGCAAACATTTAAATTCCTCCTTCCCTTGCTCTTTTCAATTGCCCTAAAAAAGCAGCATCATTTCTCTGCTTCCCCATGTCCCCTCAACTTGAAAAACAGACAAGGACTAGGGAAAAGTTGTATGTGTTAGAAAAGTTTCTCACCAACTAAGCATATTTCCTGAGACCATGCCATGTTAGTCAACCTCTCTCTTACAGGGAAATCACAGCCTCAAATCAGCTGGAGCCTTTCTGAAGAAATTATCCAAATCATTCCACCACCTTTGCTGTGAGCAAACTCTAAATAAAAGACTCCCTACCAACTCCCATTATACCAAATAAACCAAAAATGACAAAGGGCAGGCTTAGAGGAGAGAAACACCATAGTGTAATGATAAGCACAGAAGGTGATCAGCTAAGAGACTCCCAGGTCTTTAATATTTGACAAGAGCACAAATTAAAATATTAACATCTTCACCTATCATGTCTCAAGAAAAGAATCCTTAAACCTTCTAAAAGAGTCAGCTCAGTTTTCAGTTTACAGGAAGCATAGACTCAGTCAGGAGCCCTTAAAAACCCCAAGTAACTGGCTGTGAGACTAAGTAAGACATTTATCTCTCTGAGTTTTGGGTTACTCCTCTAAGCAAATAAAGTTTGGGTATTCCTCTAAGCAAGTTAAGATTCTGTATCAGGTAATCTTAAAGTCCAATCAAAATGAATAAAAAATAGAAAGATAGATAGATAGATAGATAGATAGATAGATAGATAGATAGATAGATAGATAGATAGATAGATAGATAGATAGATAGATAGATAGATAGATAATTATTAGATGAGTGTCATATAATAAGAAATAAGAGTGAAATTTATTATAAAAATCATAATAACCTGAGTATGAATTTAGTTTTTACTTCTACTGGAAAATTGTGTCCTGGATCAGATTATTTTAATAACTTAGTCCTAATTGAAATCAAAAGCATAACATGTCAAAATTTATAATAGAAGCAGTAATAAGAAGGAAGTTTGTAGTGGTAAATTCTAAAATTAAAAATAAGAATAAAGAAAAAGGAAGATCTCAAATCAAAAATCTATCTTTATACCTCAAGAAACTAGAGAAAGGAGAGCATATTCAATTAAAGGGGAAATAAATGAAACTGAGAGTTATTATTTTGAAAAGATCAACAAAAATGACAAACTTTTACCTAGACTAAGAGAAAACTGAAATAACAGTGAGAAATGAATGTAAGGAAATGCTGTAACAAATAAAATTATCATTAAACATTACTATAAATAATTACACATCAACAAATTCAACAATCTAGAAGAAATGGCTACATTCCTGCAAATATGCAAGTTACTAAGACTGAATTGTGAAAAATTATGAAACTTGAACAGACCTATATCTAGTAAGGAGATTCAATCAGCAAATCAAAAAACTTTTGAACAAAGTAAAAGTCAGATAGCTTCACCAGAAAAAGTTACCAAATACTTTAAGAGTTAATATCAATCCTGCTCAAACTCTCCCAAACTGTTGAAGATGAGATGCATGCATCCAAATTCATTTTGTGAGGTCAGCATTATCCTGACAAAGATGTTGCAAGAAAATAAAACTTCAGACCAATTTTCTTCATGAATATCAAGGCAGAATTTTTATCAAAAAGAAATCAAATTACCACATTAAAAGGATTATACACCATGAAAAATTAGAATTTATTCCTGGAATGCAAGTATGGTTCAACATAGGAAAATCTATATTAACAGAAAAAAGGACAATAAAAAACAAATGGTGGTTTCGACACAGAAAAACACTTGACAAAATTCAATACTCTTTCAATGGTTAAAATACTCAACAAACTAAAGACAGAAGAAAACCAGAGTGACTAATAATGACCATATATTTAAAAATGCAGCCAACATCATACTCAATGGTGAAAAACTGAGAAGTTTTCCTCTAAAATCAGAACAAAGTGAGGATCCCTCCACTTCTATTCAATACAGTCCTGTAAGGTCTAGCTAGAACAATTAGGGAAAATAAATAAATAAAAGACATCCAAATTTGAGGGGGAAAAAAGTAAAATGGTCTCTTATCACAAATGACATGATCCTACAAATCAACAAGGGGGAGAAATCCCTAAAGATTCCATAGAAAAACTTATAAGTGAATTCTGCAATGTTACAGAATACAAAATTAACATCAAAAAACTTTGTTTCTATATACTAACAATGAACAATGAACAATCTAAAAGAAAATTTATTTACAATAATTTCATTTACAACAGAATCTGAATAAAAAAACACAAGAATAAACTTAACAAAAATGACAAAAGATTTATATACTAAGAATTAGAAAACATTCTTAAAGAAATTAAAGAAAACGAATAGTGGGTAGGCAACTCAGTTTTAGAAGACACAATATTGTTAAAATATATTACCCAAGATGATCTACAGATTCAATGCAATTCCTATCAAAATCCCAGTGGCATTTCCCTGATTGCTAGTGACACTGAGCAATTTTTCATGTGCCTGTTGGCCATTTGTATTTCCTCTTTGGAGAAGTGTCTTTTTAGTTCTTCTCCCCATTTTTTGATTGGGCTTCTTGTTTTGTTTTTGCTTAGTTGTGTAAGTTCCTTGTGGATCTTCGTTATTAAACCCTTATCACTATTGTGGAGGACAAAAAATTTTTCTCCTTCAGATGGGTTTCTTTTAGTTTTTCCTGTTGTCTCTTTTGCTGTACAGAAGCTTTTCAGTTTGATGTAGTCCCATCTGTTTATGTTTTCCTTCATTTTTTTTGCCATCTGTAGATGTTTCCAGAAAGGGATTTCTGAATTGTAATTCATGGAGGGTTTTGCCCAAGTTTTCTTCTATATACGTTATGGTTTCAGGTCTGATATTTAAGTCTTTTATCCATTTTGAGTTGGTTTTTGTACATGGTGTGAGGATGTTGTCTTGGTCCATTTTTTTTGCAGTTCCTAGTCCAATTTTTGCAGCACAATTTATTGAAGAGGCTATCTTTGTTCCAATTTAAGTTTTTCCCTTCTTTGTCAAAGATTAGTTGACTATATATGTGTGGTTGCATTTCCAGGCACTCAATTCTGTTCCATTGATTTGATTGTCTGTTGTTGTGTCAGTACCATGCTGTTTTAATTATTATGGCATTGGAGGACCCTCAAACTAATGAAAATGGAACTACCATTTGGCCCAGCAATTGTTCTTCTGGGAATCTACCCAAAGGAGACCTCAATGTGGATACAACGGAACACCTAAGCCTGGATGTTTACTGCAGCACTATTTATAATTGAAAGGACATGGAAACAACTTAAATTTCTCAAAACAGATGAATGGATGAAAATGATATGGTATATATACACAATGGAATATTACTCATCAATTAAAAATGACAAATTAGATGAATATATGGTAACATGGATGCACCTAAAAGAAATCATATTAGCAGAAACAAGTCAAAAAGAAAAAGACTGATGATTTTTTAAAAAATCCCAATGGCATTTTTCCCTAAAACAGAAGAATATTCTAAAATTCAGATGGAATCTTAAAGGACTGAACAATTAAAACAGCTTGAGAATGAAAAACGAAGTTAGTGGTCTGACACTTTCTGACTTCAAAACATATTAGAGTGATACAATAACAATAACTGAAACAGCAAATGGCACCATCATAAAGACAGACAGATCAAAAGAATAGAATAGAAAACTCAGAAGGAAACTCTTACATATATCACCAAATAATCTTTCATGAGAAGTCAATACTACACAGTGGTGAAAGGCAAATGGGGAAAACTTGATATCCACATACAGGAAATAGAAAGAAGAAGCTGGATTCTTATCACTATACCAAACACAAAAATCAATTCAAAATGGGTTAAAGAAATAAATGTGAGGCTTGAAACATAAACTCCTAAAATAAAACATAGGAGGGACTTTGTAGCACGAGGTTTGGTAATGGTTTCTTGGCTATGACACTAAACACAAGAAACAAAATCAAAACTAAAAATCAATCTGACTACATCAGACTTTAAAACTGATGACAAAGCAGCAAAGGGAATAATAAAGTGATAAGAACCTATGGAATAGGAGTAAATACATATCTGATAATACATAAAGAATTCCAGAACCAAACAACAATAACAAACAGTTCAATTAGAAAATGGACAAAGGATTTGAAAAGACTCTCACACCACCCCTGAAACAAATAGAGTGTTATAAACTAACTTTACCTCCATAAATATAATTGGAGGGACAAAAAGAAAAATAATGTTAGTCCTATTGAAGCAAGTAAGAATCTGAGAAAAGAACGAAGGCATACAAATGACCAGCAAGCATAGAAAAAGAAGTTCAGCTTCACTGAACCTCAGGTAAGGACGTGGAGAAAAAGTGGAACTCCTTGCACTTTTGGTGAGAATATTGAGGGTGCAGTCCCTAAGGAAATCAGCGTGCAGGTTCCGGAAAATTAAAAATGGAACTATCATGTCATCCAACAACCCCACTTCTGGTTACATGCTCTAATTAATTAAAATTAGGATCCCAAAAAGATATATGCATGCCCATGTTCATTATTCACAACAACCAAAAGGTGGAAGCAACCTAAATGTCCATCAACAGGTAAATAAACAAAGTGTGAAAGAGACACACAATGGAATACTATTCAGCCTGAATAAATATGAAATGTTGCCATGTATTACAATATGCATGAACCTTAAAGACATTACGCTAAGTAAAATAAGCTGTACAAGCACAAAGGCTTCATGATTCCACTTCTACAAGGTATCGAAAGTACTCAAACTCCTGGAAACAGAAAGTAGATGGTGGTTGTCAGCTACCAAAGACCTGCAGTGGATTGGCCAACAAGACTTGTTTTCAATAAGCTGAGAAAGAGACAGGTGGTATACAAAAATGACACTAACACAACCAGGAGTTGCTGGTGTTACTCTCTCCTTGGATGAAACACATCCACAGGCTGTAAGTTCCAACAAGATCAGATACTAAGATGGAGGGATTTTCAAGATTATTATTTCTAGCTCTTAAGTTCTTGATGAATAGAACTCTTCCAAGGGAAAATAATAAATTACCACTTACTGAATAATTAATGATGTATCAGCCACTATGCTGCACCATTTATACATATAATTGCATTTCATATTCAAAGCTTTTTAGAGATAGGTTAAGTAACCAGTCAAAGGTAGCTGAGTTAGTAACTGGGAGAGTGAGGATTTAAACTCAAGCCCCCCTAATGTCTATGTTGTGCTATTATAAACCAGGGGACAACTTATCTCGGCTGCCACTGTATGGTCTCTACACGACAAGATCATCCTTCCTGCAAGATGTGGGAAGAATTCAAGAATAGAATATAAATGCGATCATTCTTTGTCTGCCCCTCACACCTTTTGACATAATTTCTAGTGTAAATAGCACCAGCTACTACCACTGCTACTACCACCACTTTCTGAGAATCATGTTTTGTCAGATAATGTGCTAGATATATGTAACAATTATTTTCCTCACTTTACAGCTGAGAAAAATTCAGAGAAGTCAATCATTTGCCTTGGGTCCAGTTAGCTGGTAAGGCAAAATTCAGAACCCAATCCTGTCTGTCTCAAGACTGAAATATGGAGTTAAAGATGAGAGTGCTGGAATGGAGACCATGTTCATTAATCTGATGAATGACACTAACTTATGCAGGACCCTCATGCTTTCAAAGTTACTCCCCCCTCCCCAAAGTAGCATATTTCAAACTGAATAAGTCATTAAAAAAAAAAAAAACTGGTTCATGTCCAGCAGAAATAAGACAAAACACTATGACCTGGCTAAAGAAAGTGGGTCAGTGCTAAGTGGAAGAGTGTTTCGTAGGAGGATAATTAGAGAGGCACTTTATTTAAGCCATGTTCAAACCAGATGAAAATAAAACTAAGGAGGGATGTCTAAAGGAGAGTCTTCTATTTTCTTGTGCTAAGCAATACAGCATAACAATTAAAAATTTCAAACACATGTTAAGAAATCTCTATTACATGTGATTCTGTTATATATTAAAAGAATAAGTTAAATCCAAGGATTCATCTGTAATTTAATAAATCAAATGGGGAAACTGCCAACTATCCACTTCCTGTTAGTTGATATTAACAAAGGTTAGCATGTTAGACATTGACACTTTCTTCTTCTGTCTGATAGTAATAGGAACGTAGGTATGGCCATGTTTTATTTTTTTCCCAAGAAATCCACAGTTGTGCTTTGTAGAAGACAGTATCTCTGAAGAGTTGCTGTCTTGTTTTGTTTTGTTTTTGTTGAAGAATGACTTCAAAGCAGTTTCAAATCTAGGAGGAATTCACAGGATAGATCAGATCCCATAGTCATTTTCCATCAAATCTCTACCTTCCTATTTCTATCTTTTAGAGATATGAGTTCTGCTGACAAAATTCGAAAAGGCACATCCTCCCACTTCTGTACTGTTTGCACGGTATTCCAACCCTACAGTGATCTCATCCAGTTGAATCCACTCCTATATACCTATATTCTTAAACAGTCTTACAAATTCTTTCCAACTATCTCAAGAAAGTAGAAGCAGCTTAAGTGTTTCCTTCCTTATTCTTATTGTTTGTGAATACACAAACAAGTTTATAAAAAATTTATGCACACTTTCAAATAATTATAGAACAAAACCCTCCAATAATGCCACCCAAATCCAAAAAAAAAATATTATAACTACTTTGAAAGACCCTGTGCAGATTTTATATGTTAAACCTTCTCCTACAACAATGCAGGAATGTTGTGGGACCACCCCATCCTTGCAGACAAGTGAAATGTAACCTTCCTCCTTGTCATTTGTGAGCATCAGACTCACCAATCACATAGGTTCTTTATTGGTTTTAGCAGTTTCTGGAGGGCTGAGGGGTGTCCAGAGGCAGGTGAGCTCCCCAAGCCCCTGAGGAATCTTCACAGTCTTTCTCTGGGCTTGCTCTCTCTCTCTCTGGCATTCTCTCGTACTCTCTGTGCCCCTTTATCCACTCTCTCCTAAACCTAGGTGTGCCCACTTACTCATACACACATCTACTGAGCCCCACAATCATGTAGAAGACACAATATCCCAGGCACTAGTCATGCAGTTCAATAAAAGAAAAAGCCTGACTAATTCACTTGCCCTACAAGGAATTATCATTCTAAGTTTGATAATAATCTTTCTCTCCTTTGCTTCATAATTTTCACCTAATGAAACATCCTTAAATAGTACCGTTTAGTTGTTAATTTTGTCACATTATGTATATAGAACCATATCATACACTCATTTTACATTCTGCTTCGTTTACTCTCTATCATCCTTGTGAGATTTAGAGTGTGCTGAGTGAAGCTGTAGCACATTATTTGTAGTTGCTATATACTACTCCACTCTATGACCATACTTCAACTCCCATTCTTCAGGTCCCATTCTGCCATGTCAATTCTTGTCCAAGAACCCGGTAGAATAATGCATGAGACTTTCTTTATATATACATATATATATACATACACATATATTCTTATATACTTATATATACATATGTTTCATTTATATATACATATATTTATATTTATGCATTTATATGTTTATATTATATATAAAATTTATAGTATAAAATTTAGTATAAAATTTATATATTTAAATATACCATTTAGAGTTATAAATATATTTATATATACACATTTATATATATGTATAATATATACATATACAAATATGTATGTATCCTCTATGGATTGCAAAAGTGACTACTTCAAATTTAATAGATGATGCCAAATATTCTTCCAAATTGGGTCAATTACATTTTCACTGGCAATGTAGAGTATTCCTCTACATTCTAATCAACACTTGACATTGTTAATTTGTACAAATATTTTAGTCAATTTAGCTGACTTGTAGTTTCCACTTGTATTCCTGTCTCCAATGAGAGTGACATCTCTTCATATGTTTACTGGCCATTTTGATATCCTCCTTTGAGAAGAATCTGTTAAAGCATTTTTACTACCCATTTACTACTGAGTTGCAGTCTTTATTCTCACTAATTTGTTAAGAATGTTCATTTCTCTACAAATTAAAGATACTTTATATACATAGGGATAATTATATTTTGCATACTCTGAATGTAACATCCTTTATAAAATACCAATCAGCGCTATCTAACATGGAGGCAAGCACTCAGATGTGTCTTATAAGCACTTAAAATATGGCTTATGGAAATAAAACAAGTACTTGCTAAATTTAACTTAGTTTAATTAGCAAGTTGTGGCTACTAGCTACATATTGAGCAGTACAATCAATCCTAAACTGAGTCTTTTTCTTAGGTATATACCTTTTAAATATATTTCACCATTCTGTTAGCTGTCTTTTCATAATTTAATGGTATGGCTCAATAAACAAAAAAATCATAAATGTAATGTGGCTGAATATATCACAATTACGCTTTATCATTAGAAGCAATTTGCTTTACATAGAAAAATTTCCTTCTCCAAGTTCAGGAGATATCTATTTAGTTTTATATCTTTAAAATGAAGAATGTTCCAATATGTGGATGTAATATATCTCTTCCACCACTTAAGTCTATGACATTTTATATTATACTGTGTAGTCTTTGCACTTGTATTTTTTGTTAGATGTATTCCTGATGCCATACATAAATATAACTCTAAATGGTATATTTTTGGATCACACTGGTAATTATTGCTGGCAAAATTGATTTTATATATTTAACTACAATGTTAGACTCTCAGCAGTTTTAATAAAAATATGTAGTCATATAATCTGGAAACAATGATAACCTTGTTTCTTCCTTTCTGCTTGTTCGTTTTACTCTTGCCTTAGCACACAATTTACAAATAGAGCACTGGGTGTGGCAATGTGGTGCAGTCTTGTCTGGTTCCATATTTCATAACTAATTATTGTGTGTATTGACATTTTTCAGATACCATTTGTTAAAATAAGGATTTCTTCTATCTGGTTTACTATGAGTTTATCATCTATCACAATTGGAAGTTGAAAATTTTCAAAGGTTTTTAGCACATCTATTGAAGAGACAATTCTCTTCCTTAATTTGATGATATAGTAAATTAAACTAATTGATTTTATAGTATTAAACCAATCTTGTTTTCCTGGGGAAATGCTTGGTCATGATATGGAAATTATTTCAAAGATTGTTGGAATGAATTTACTGTGGCATTTAAAAAAAATTTTCTGATTCTATGTCCTGAGTACAACTGGCCTGCAATTCATCTTGCAGGTTACTTGCAGAGTTTTGGTATTGAAACTAGGTAAGTCTCATTTACAACACACACACTAAACTAGGGCTTGTTTTCTCTATAAGCTCTGGAAGAGTTTATTAGATGAGTGGTTGTTTTCTTACTCAAATGGTAGACAGAATTTGCCAATTTCTTTTACTACCAATTGAATGTTTCAAAATTATAATCTCCAGGTTTTTTACTTATTTGTGAATCAGTACAGGGTGAGCTGTATTTTATGATTATTTTTCTATTTCAACTAAATTTTCAAATTCATGAGTATTTTATAATAATTTCTTTCATGCAACACAATGAAAGCCTTTTTTTTTAACTTCTAAAAAAAGTTTATTCATGCCTTTGATCACTTTTTCATGGCCAGTCTTGTCAGACATTTGCAAATGCTCTATTAAAAAAAAAAACTCTTTAGACTTTAACTATATGTTTAATATCAATCTTTAATTTGTATTCTTATCTTGACCATGTCTTCCTTAAATACTTTCCTGGATATTTTATTTCCCTTTTTCTAACCATATGAGAAGGATGTCTTGTTTATTAATTATTAGCCTTTTTCTTTTTAAATGTGTTCTTCACTCTAAGTACTGTTTCATCTGAATCTCACATGTTTATATGTAGGTTCTTTGTTATAGTGCAATACGAAAGTTTTCTAAATTTATCATGATTTCCTCAACAAATGAGTTATTCATCCCAAATACATGAGATTCTTATTCTTTTGTTACTGATTTCTTGCATAATTGCACTGTGATCAGAAAGAAAAATCTTTTTCTATATATATTTTTTTATTTTTGGATTTTGTACAATACATGATTGCATAATTGTTGATCCCCATAGGATTACCCCACCCCACCACGCTCCCTCTGGTCTCTTTGCCTCCTCTCCTCTCTTATTGTTGTTTGTCCATGTTTAGCCCTTTAGTCTTCTTCTTCTTTTTTTTTTTTAATATCTTTAGTGGCCACTCCAAGTTCCTTTGGCTTGTATCCATGCTTCTTGTTTCTTGGTGGCTGTTCTTTCTATAGTTTTCTGCCTCATTTTGTTGCTTCATCCCATTATGTCTCAGGTCTTTAGCTTTGGGGACCTGATTCCCAGTCTTGTGTTTTGGTAGAGCTGCTCCTCCATGGGGACAGCCTTCAGCTGACGATAGGTCGCCAAGGCTCCTTTTTTAGGAGCTTTGCTGTTAGGCCAAACCTTTGACCTTGACATCAGTCCTCAGAAATTCATTGAGATATGTTGTAAATTCCAGAAATGATCAGTTCCTTAAATGTTCCATATGTTCATGAAAAAAAAAAGTACTCCAACACCTTTTTGCTGCAGTTTTCTGCATATATCTATTATGTCAGGTTTGTTAATCATACAGATCAAATCTTCTATATCCATACTAATATTTAGTTAGCTTGATCCATCGGTGACTGAAAGAAGTATCTATTTTAATATCCTACAATAACTTTGTATGTTTTAATTTTCCTTGTAATTTTAATTTTTATATCATACATTTTGAAGCCTTATTGCTCAATTCAACCAAAAATTGTATCACTGAAGTAACCTATCTTTCCAGAGCCCATTTTGTCTAATGTTACTAATACAGTTGTGTGTGTTTATATGCACATACACAAGAACAAGATTTTGAGTTTTAGCAATGTGTGGAATATTTAGTCTGGCAAAATCCACTGTGTTTTGCTACATCTAGGGCTTTAGAACTTGTAGGAACTGGTGTGAAAATGACATCCTTATCTGAGTAATCAGAATAAATGGTCCTAAAAATGCCATTATCAAAATGTGTATACAACCCAAAGGTCAGTGCAATAGTGAAGAGGATTAATTTGGATCATAGAGCTGTATAATTTTAAATAATTCACACTCTCTATGGATATGTGCATGACACTGAGAATAATATCTGCAACAGAGCCACCTCTGTGAAGATGGAGCGCACCAGGTAACTTGGACATTAGCTAATGATGCCAGTGATTTAACATCTTTTAGTGTCAGCTGCTTCATTTATAAATCAAAGGACATGGACATAAAGTTGTACAAGATTCCTTCCAACTTCACATGGCTTCCAAAAACATATTCATAATGTGAGAAGTCATTGAGGAATAAGAAGCTTTTCTCATAAATTGTTTATAAACAAAATATGAAAGAATCTCACAGACAAGGTGTTAAGCAAAAGCCACCAGATCCTGGAGCACTAGAGGTGATAGATCTATTTCTATAGATGAAGTTTAAGAACAGGTTAAACCTTTAAGGTTGACAGGAACCTAAAGTGGGTCTCATCAGAACAGAGGATGGCCCAGAGTGGAAAAAAGCATGAGAGACTCACTAAATGTTGAATATTTTACATCTTTATCTGCACAGATTTGTGAAAATTCATGAAGCTGTCCATTTACTCACTTTTTTGTATGCAATGACACCTCATTTTCTTAAATGCATAAATAAGCATTCAAGAATAGATCTTATGATTTAACTATTTCTTAAATTTCAGGATAAAACAAGTCACCCTCTTCTTTAAAAAAAAGTCCACATGGATGATATTTTACTTATTGTTGTCCACAAATGTCTTGTTTGAAAATATACACATTTAAAAATCCTACACTTGATTTCTTTATTTAAAAAACAATTCCTTCATTAAACAAATTTTAACTTTCAGAATAGCATCCTCACCCATGCTCCAGTTACTCTGAAATGATGACACTTTATACTTTCTAAACATCACAGAAATATCTCTGACACGGAAATTATTCTGGAAGCGAAGTCTTCCCAGTTCTCAAAGAAGAAAAGTGAAAACCAAACATAAACTGCAAAAAATTCCAAACCTGAAATGAAAGTTCTAATACTCAACTGTAACAGGAACTGCTGGAAACAACTGACTACTAACAGTTGACAGAATTATCAGCCTGAGCACCGTCTCTGTGCATCTTGATGAGAGCATGTCATCAGATAACCAAAACAACTCGGGAGACAGATACTAACACTAAAACTATGGATGAGGAAACTAAAAATTGAAAAGGTTAGAAATAATGATCCTGACTATCTGCCTCAGCTACTCCTGGAGATCTGAGCAGTCTCATCTGTTACTGTCCAGGAGTGCAAGTCCACACCCAGGAATAAAGGACATATTTCTGGAAAAAGAAAAGACCAGTGGGCCAAACATAGACCAATAGCTAGCAGCGAGAGGATTTGGAGTGACCAGAGGGGGAAAGGGGGGGAAGGAGGGTGGGGTGGGGGATTAAAGGTATAATACAACATGCAACATGACCAATGTTGTATGATAATTACAAAATAAAATGAAAATTTTAAAAATAGGAAAAAAAAAGAAATAATGACCCAGGTGTATATGGCTAGTAACTGGTAGGCAGGGAAATTAAATTCAAGAAAATTGACTCCAATGCAAAAATCCTTAGCTCCTTTCTTATAGTGAATTAAACTCCATCTCCCTTTACCTTATGCCTCACTCTGCTCCCTGGGGAGAGAGAACAGCTCTAAATCCCCTTCCTCATGACAGCATTTCAAAGGCTTGCAGCAAACTGTCATACCCAGTCCTGATCTTCCCTTCTAGAAGCTAAAACCACACACTTCCTTCTACAGTTTTGATGCAGCTTGTTTCAAGCCCTTTGCTGAGACTTCTCACAAAAAGTACCCCAGTGTATTCAGTGATTGCCCTGGAACTAGGGAAAGCACATTCAAAGTACTCAGCTGAGTACACAACGCGAAGCACACTGGTGGCTGCTACAGAAGAGAAGGAACACTTTAGTGGAATCTGGGATGGTCTGGTGAGTGGAGGCAGCAAACAGGGGAAGGAACCCTGAGACTGGTATGTACACATGGCACTTAGCAGAATGGAACCCAGCTCACATACTTTCAGGAGGGCAGGCCCCAGGAAAGCCTTCTCCCCTTCTATTCCTACCTCCTTAAAGCTGTGTCAAAGCCACTGACCCTTGGGTGGCCCAAAGGCAAACTTCTGGAGCTCCAAATTCCATGGCACAGGCAGACCACAGTAAATAGGGCTATGCTGAAAGTGAATTCCTGCTTCTTGTATGTGTAAAAGTCCATACAAAGACCCTGGTTAACTTGCAAGAACAGCTGGAGTACATAAGCATGAATGCTACCTACTCCTGAGGCCTTCTCATTGATGAAGATTGCTTGGATTCAATGCAGGGAGGGTGAGCATCTTTTGCAATGGTTTGTGATAATAATCCCCAACTGAGGGCCCCAGGATAAGCAGCCTGGTTGAGAAGTAGAGAACAGGAAATAATGAGCTTTGGTGTTGAGAATCTGCTATGGGATACCTCCTGACAGGTAGGGGCACAACACAATTTGGTATCCCAGATGAAACCCCTGTCTACCATGCAGCATAAACCTTGACATTTCACAGGCCACTAAACTGGGACAGAGACTAGAAGACTCAGGAAGAGAGAGAAGAGAGACTTAGGGCGTGTAGGTACACCAAGGAGTTATAAAGGTAAATGTGACAAGGAAATGGATATGAGAGAGAAAAGGATGTTTAAATAAGATAAACTAGTGGTGGCCATCCTGCTTTACATAAATATCCAAAAGAGAAAAAGATCATGAATTAGAAAATAGCAACCAACTCTAAAAAGTCCTGTTTCTCAAGAGAGGTTGATGACTCGTCAGATATTATTAAACAACGAAGAAATACCAGTCACCTATATTTTAAGAAATAATTTCTAATTAAGCCAGCTAAAACATTTACCCAGGAAATCAAGAACAGAGGTCATTTATATTATATTTCAGGAATGAGTTTTTTAATGTGTTCAAAAGCTCAAATAATTGAGACTCTTCTGATGAAATTTAAACTTCAACAAACTCTTCCCAAATCTAGTTATTCCTTCACTGACAAATATAATAATACTCCTAGGGACCAGATGTTATTATCAATAATACTTATTAAGGACCCCTGGTAAGCGGAATGTTACATTTTATAGCTGGATGAATATATTGTGTGCTCTCCCTGGAAGTATATTATAAAACTGACAGGAAACATAAATAAACACCTCCAAATTCCTTCCAGAGAATACTGATAAGAAGTAATGTCATTACAATGCCTTGGTGTTAGCAACAGGGATGAAAACTGAATTGGACTCACTTAATGCAATGGGAAAAATATTTGGATGTAATTATCCCAGCAATCTGCAACCCTCTCTCTCCCTTCTCCAGTCTTAGCTAAACCACCCACCCTCCTGCCCAAAACAACATCCTTATCCAAGTCCTCTCACCCCCAGCTACTTCCTGGGCCAAGATCACTGTCTCCAGGTCACATAGCACTGAGCAATCCTCCTGCACACCATCTCCAAGGAATTTTTGTAATAAAATGTAAATCTCACTGTGTCATCCCTCTCTTTAAGGGAACTAATCCCTTGGCATGACATCAGATGATCTAGAATGTTCTTGCGGCTTATATCTCTCACAGATTGTCCCCTTTCCTCCCATGACATCAGCCTTCGGAAGCTCATCTCCTCATCTTTTGTCCTTCACCTGAAGGTTTCAAACTTGATGTGCTTTCTCACGTCTCCACTCCTTTAACTCAGGCTGAAGGGTACCTGGGGAGTTCTTCCTTCTCTCTCTCTCTCTCCTTATCTGGCCAGTTCAAGCATCACCTTCACTGAAAATGCATTTCCACCCCTTCATGCTCGTACTGAGGCTGCCCTCCTCCTGGCCCTGTGTGTCCTCAGATGAGACCCTCAGGTGACCACTGTGATGCTTGGCACCATGCTGAGTTTTATCTTTTTCCTCATGGAAAACAGAAACAACTGAAGAAAATAACTGTATCCCATTTCTTTTGTTAGGTTTCCAGCACAGAATTTATAAAGAAAAAAAAAAAGAGAGAATGAGTCAAAAGCAGAGTAAAATGAAAGCTTTGGACAGAAGAATGGGTAAGGGATCCCATAGGTGGGTCTGCCTTATTGGGGCCTTAACACAAAATGGGGTTCTGGGCACTGACACCAGTGCTCTGGTAGATTGGGGCAGTGAGTTAGGAGGGGGTGGTGGCCCCAGAAGTGAGCTGCAAGGGGTCCTCTGCCAGGAAAGCAAACTAGTGCCAGAGGTCGCTGCTGACCTCACAGCCTGGGAGCCAGGAAGCACAACCTCCTGCAGTTTGTGTCAATATTTATTAGTCTTTACAGTTTGTCTTGGCTGCCTGCTCACCTCAGGTCATCAATCAAAATCCTATCTCTGGCTTTCTGAAGGGTCCTTGCTACCCAAAGTTTGGAGGGAAAGTGGTCATATCTTCTCCCTTAGGGGTCCTAAGAGAGGCTGTAGTTCCTCTGCCTCCCCACTACATATCCCAGCACCCCTAAAACAACAGGATGGTAGATAAGATTTTACCAGGATGCTGGGCCTCAATAGGTGCCATCTCCCTTACAGGAGAGAGAGAGGAGCCTCAGATGCCCAGAGAAAGATATTCAAGTGCCTGCTCACCTTTGCAGGGGACTGTCTAACTCTTCTCTGTTTTAGTCCAACTCTGCAGGAAGAGGGCATCTCCCTGGGACAGGCAGGCTGGGATACCTGCTGGCAGGAGAGCCAAGCATGGCCACACCGTGCACAGGCAATTCACCAGACCATAACACCTGGGCAGGAATGTACTAAGTCCCATGAACCCCTGCCCACATCCCTGAGTTCTGGCACCTGGGCTGAGGGATGCACTGCCCTGGACAGCTGCTTAGTGCTTTCCTGCCCCAGGAAGCAGGGGGTATCATAAGATGGAATCGGTGCTGTAGCTCTTCCATCAGGCTAACATGCACTCTGATGCAATTTAACAGCCGTATGCGGCGAATACTAACTAGCTGAGGTCTCGCGCCACTCCCTCAGAGATAGGAGAAAAAGAAAAGCAAAAGAGAGGGGAGACCTTCAGGGTCTAACAAAGAAGAAAGGAGGTCATGAATGATACAAGAAGTGAGAGGCAAACGTGAATTACTTGCACATGTTTTGCATTTAAAGGAAATGATGTGTGAACAATGCTCGGAGGAATTCACACTCCTATCAAAGCTCCGTATTTAATAGGACGGGCAGGAAACCAACTTTAAGGGCTCGGACCAGTCTCAGGTCTCTGAGAGCAATGAGCCTGCTGCTGCTCAAGCTCTGTCCTCCCAGGCAAAGGGTGAGGTTGTGGCCAGATGAAGGTGGCCTGGATCTGTCTGAATCCAAACTGCCTTCTGCAAGTGTATAGGCCACTGAAGTGGACAAAAGAGCCTGGCCTTGGATTCGGGGATGTTGGATTTCAATTTCTTTTTTTCATATGATTTGACTTCTAAGAGTCTCAGTTTCCTCATCTATAAATCACTATGAAGTGATTACACTTCATAGAGCTGTCTGGGAGGAAGTCATGCAAGGGTACTTTATAAAATGCAAACTAAGTGTCAGCTTTGGGTGTCTCTCAACACAGGGAGGCAAGAAGAGGAAGAGAAGGGATGTGCAAACCCCTGGGGCTCACCTTAAAAGCAGAGGGAGGCAGGCACTTGGTCCCACTCCTATGCATCACCTCAGTCCTCAGGAAGAAATGACCAAGTTCTCCAAATGATCCCACCTTCTGTTTTTCCCCACCTGGAGAATAACTGTGAGAGTGGAGAGGCCAGAGCCCTTGTAAAATAAGCAGGAAAGCAAAAGCCAAAGTCCCTGCACCTGGGGGAATCTCCCACAAGTAGTTATCCAAGTCATGCTTACGGCATCTTTATTTCTTTACTGAAACAAGTCTCATTAAACCCAGGAAGAAATCAGCATTAAAACATGGCCACAAGGATGAAAACCCTCCAGTCAGTTCTCCTAAAGCTCTTCTATATCAACCCAAGACATGCATGGAATGAGAGTGAAATGGATGAGAGAAGACAGTTTTATACTTGACTCACTCAAGAGAACCTCCAGAAAGTTCTATGCTCTGTCCCCTTTGAAGACTAGCTATCCCAAGAAGGGCTGGAACTGGAGCACTAGAGGCAGTGCACAGCTGAAAGGGGCTGGACTTCCGGTGCAGCCACTCACACCCAGTGCAGCCACTGACACCATGGGCCCGACAGTCCATCCCTAAAGACCTCCGTTTCAACATCTGAGGAGGTCACGGAGGTAAAGACAGGGCTAGTCTGCAGTATGCCACCTACAGGTCAATTCTGACTAGGTCTCCTCAAGGTGAGGCTGCTGCTATTTAACTGAATGTGAGACACCTGACCAGACCTGGGCTCTGCAGCCTCCCCCACTGCACCACACTCAGAACTTCAAGCTTTTCCATCACGACCTTGCCCCAGGGTTCCTAGACTGGCACACTTGGAGATGATGATTTCAAAGGTGCTACTTCCTCCTTGCGTGACCTTGGGCAATTTACTCTCCAAACCTTGGCTTCTTCCTCTGTAAAATAAGAGCAATGACAGTACCTACCTCAGAGGGTAGTTTTGGGGATGAAATGAGGGAACTTACACAAACAGCTTACCACAATATCTGGCACACTCAACAGCCCCTGTTATAGAATTACCACCATCATCATTATTGTGCTTTCATCTTTGATTCAAGGTTCAGCAGATCGTCATTCCTCCCAGAAGCCATCCCATGGAAGAACAAGTCACCTCAGCGCGAGCCCTTGACAACAGGCCCTGAGGAAGCAGCTGAGCACTAACTGGGCTCAAGAGACAAGTGGATGGAGCAACAAGGTCATCATCTTCAAATTAACATGTCCCCTTTTAGCTACTGGATCTTTGGCAACCTCTATCCTCCTCTCCCCTTTCCCCTCCCCCTTCTCTTCCTCCTCCTCATCCTCATCTTCCTCCTCCCTAGAACCAAGAGCATACCAGACCTAAGCGCTGTGAGTACCACATGCCAACTCAGACCCTAGCAGTGCCTGTTTGTTATATGACACTTAATGTCCAAGTCTATTTTCTCACTAGTCAGCAGTAGGCAAAAAGTGACAGCCTTAGAGGTGGACCGGAGTTAACAAAGATGAGAGCCATCGAGCTTGGTTCTGGAATGCTACTCAGTTTCATCCATTGCATTTCCTCCCACTCCACTGGCTGGGTTGTAAATCTGCCAGCTGTGTCCAAGACACCAAACCTGGCCACAGGTAAACTATAGCTATGTGCTGACCTCCCTCTCTATTTTAAGCTGTGCCTCCCAGGACAGCTCCTGGCCATTCTGGAAAAGGCAGGCATCTGGCAGATGTGATATACAGGCTTCCTGTGAGCAGCATTGCGCAAAAGAACTTGAGTGAAGATGGGGTGTCATCACAGACCCATGCAGTCATAGAGATGTGAAAATTCAGTTCAACAACAAAACTTGTGTTTCATTTAATACAATCAATTTAAATGTAAAGTGGTATATGTGTCCAGTGGCCAACACACTGACCAGAACAGCCTAAAGTCACTTCCGGTTGTCACCAAAGCATGAGCTCCAAGAATCTTTCAAACAAGACATCTGAACCTTCCAAACATCCAGCTACTATGTCTATTTGGACTTTGCTACTTCCATCAAAACCAACTGGGTAGATTGAGAAATAAGATCATTCAAAGGCTATTTCCAATGGCCTTTCAATCAATAAGTAACAAAAAGAGTTGTGTTTTAAATGCAGGTAAAAACATTTTCTGTGGATCACAGTATTAGGGGAAATCTATGTCAGGAGCAACCATCCTTTTAATGGTTTCTTAGGTTTCCCTGCAAGGGAATTACATTTTTATTGTGGAGGCGGAGGGGGAGAGAGGAGGGTTTCTCACCAAAGGGCAGAGTGTTCAAGCCAAAAACCAGTAAGCATGTGAACTACTGAAAACTAAGGGTAGAAACATGAAGGACCTTTTGGAAAACGAGATCCCTGGCACATTCCAACTTCACTCAGTCAAAATTCCACAAGAATTACATTATTTCATAATATTTCCTACATTAATGTTGTCAAGTTCAGATTCCAAGAAGCAATAAAGAATATTAAGTTCCCTTTTATTTTCAATCAGAAATTCTGTTAGGATTGAAATTACACAAATTATCATCTTTGTCAAACTGAGATGGGCCCTAAGGGACTGAGAGAGACTGTGGTCTCATCTGGAATACAGGCATCTCAGGTAATTTATGGTCTTCATTACTGGGTGTTACACGTGCTTGTGAATTGGTTTCAGTCACTTGCCCTTGACTAAGACCAAACAAAACCAAAAGACCCAGCCCAAGGAAGAGCAAGATGGTAGAGAGGGAAAGCCCAAGAGATACATATCAATCAAGTTTCACACAAGTTCAGAAGCATATATGACAACACAACTGCAAGTTCAGATACAAATCTAGAAGCTAGCAGCCATTATCTACAAGGTACACAGTCTACACCAGCTATCCAAAAACCCAGAGAACAGAGCAGCACAACCCATAGAGGAAGGCTTGATCAAGAGAAAGCACTAGAGCCAGGATTCAAAGGCTGGATAGAAAAAAACCAAGGAAGGAAAAGGGGGAGCGACACATCAGAAAAAAAGTATTCAAGAAAAGGGCAGCAAAAAATCTTGGGGTATTACTTGACTGTTCCTACCCCAGGGACAAGCCAGACACTGGCCTCCTTTTCACTTGGGAGCTTCTTCATCTTCCTACTCTTTCTGGCATCTGTGATCCTCCTCCAAACTTAAGTGACCAGACCAAGAACATGGTGTTCTGCTGGTCATTTTTGAGGCATTTGCAAACTGAATCATGCTAATGCCATCCCACCACTGCATTCATTGCCACTGTTACAAGTCCCATTTACAAACCACTTTACTAGTGAATGGTGTTTGCTGTTTCATAGAAAAGGCCCTAAGTGATGTGGGTAATCAGCTGGCCACACAAGGATTCAAACACCTGAAAAGGAACAGGTGACCACTGTGAGGGCTGGTTGTGTTTCAAAGTGTAACAGTACTTAGAAGAGACAAGAGGCACTAAATGTTAGTTACTTTAACAAGAGCGATATTAGGAGGCTAACACAGTCATAAAATACACTACAATTGAGTGATTCAAAAAAGGAAAAGGGAGACCTCAAAGACCAAGGTATGTGAGAACTGTTTAGTTGGAACTTCCTCCAGCATGCCATTAGGTGCCTATAATTCATCTTCTAATCCAGGCTTAGGAGACCACATTTTAAAGAGGTCTATCTACCCCAAAGTGCAGAGAGAAGCTAGAATAATCACAGGAAAAGATATATATTCAGCATCAACACAGAACTTTTGGATGAGAAATGTGTTCCATTATGTGAGAATATCTCATTTTATGTGACAATTCCAGAATTTACAAAAGCACTTCTGCTTTCTTCTGATTCTATAGGCTAGGAAAATAACAGATACGTTTGTAGGGTCTTTTGTATCCTTCCATAAATTGGGTCACCTCACCAGGCTTTTCAGACATGCTGGGTGGATTTTCCAAAATAAAGACATCACAGTGGTCAGTTGGCAATAAAAATGATAGAATTCAGGTCCCCAGAAACTGGAACCAAGTAGGGCAGCTCTGTGAAAAAAGCAATGGACTTGTCATCAGACAGTCACCCAACCTAGCTTATGATGCAAGTGACTTTTCTCCTTGAGTACATTCAGAAGGACACATTTCTCAACTCCTCTGGACCTCAAGTTCCCAATGTGTAAAAGGGAGACAACAATACCTCATAGGATTTCTGGGAAGATTACATACAATGCTATCAGTAAAAGCATATGGAAAATAGTAGTCACTGGATCTGATAAATGTTATGCATTTATTCATTCGCAGGAGTCTGGCAATCTGAAATCTGCACATGTTAAGTAAAATGTCCATATCACGATTGAAAACCCTGGCTTCTGATCTCTCACCTAATTATCAATCACAGACACGATGACCAGCCCCAGTTCCCTTTCCAGATTCTGCAGTAAGATGCTGGTGAAGGGAAAGGAAATGTACTAAGGGGATAGCTGTCTAATCCACAGGAAAGGATTCCTTAGTCCTTTCTCCTGTCATTTGAAGCTATGTTGCATAAAAGTCAACATTCTTTCTCCAGGAGCTTCCTCAATCTTTCCACCCATTCAATGTTGGTAGTTCAACTTAAATTTTACTTATTATACCTCATTTGTTCTCAAAGAAATCAAGACTTTTAACTCTAAATACAAAATTCCACCTGCTTCTAAATCTCCATTCTAGGGAATTTCACAGTGACCCTGCAATTCCAACACAATAAGAACCCAAAGCTCCACATGTATCTGCCTGATTTTCATGTGTTAACATCCTCACATAGGATGTTAACATAAACATCTTACCTACATCATCATATAGACCTGGTCTTCCTCACATCTAGTTTTCTAAGTTAGTGTATATGTTCCAAGTTCGGTGCTTGATGACCTTCTGAAAACAGGTTAGGCTTTCTAGTTCTAAGAGTTGTGATAAAACCCATAAAGAATGCAAGCAAAATAAAATTTAAGATTATCAACCACAATTGTTCATGGATTTTATTCCAAGTATGCCAATTAAATACACCACTCTCTGGCAAATTAAATCACATTCCCTTATAGCTTTTCTAAAATCTACACTCTTTTCTAAACTAACATTCCCTAATACACGCTGTTGGAATGGTACCAATATTTCAGAAAAAAATGGCCCTGTCTGACATGAAAGATGCCAGGTAGCGGCCATATGGCTTTTTTTCCTTACAAGCTTAATGATAATTCTAAAAATAACGAAGAATGTAGGATGCTGTTTCTCAAGGTGGTTCATCAAATTAAACTAGTTCATTGGAGTAAAAAGTGGTGGCATCCATTTACCAAAAAGCAGGCAAGCATTAAAAGGATTAAGCAAAGATCCTGGCCAAGATCTTGCTTACAATTTGGGAGCTAAGGGAGAGAAAGTCTTCCTAGAAAGGGACCCTGGCTCCCTATTCTGAGGGCTGAGGGAGGCCAGAAACCAAAAGAAAACACATCTTTTTCTTTTGGTCCGTATCAGAAACATCTTAAAAATGAGATCAGTGACGTCAACAATGAACAACTGGCTGGAGCTTTTAACTCCCCGTGACCATAGGAGGAAAATCACATCCCCACAGAGGCACATACTACAAATCCTTTCAATCAATTCAGCTTCTCACCCTGTGTCTCCCCTAAAGAGCTTATCTCTGAAGAGGCCACAGATGATAAAAAACCTCCAGAGGAATGCCAGCACAATCCTGAGACTAACCGCCCTGCTCCCCTAAAAGAAGAGAATGGGAGGACCAAGAAGGTGGAGGTGATGAAATGAAAAGGCAAAAGATAATAAAGCTACATTCTGCCAACTCTGCTACGCTTCTCGCTGACATGTCATTTCTTGACACTTCAGCTTCTCAAGGAGGTTTAAAGGGACAGAAAGGCCACAGCACTGCAGGAATGGGGTGCTCTCTCCTGACCCCAGGCCACATGGCCAGGTTTTAATTGTGCAGGGTTGTTGACTGATTTCAGTTCTTCCAGCTTTCTCATGCACCCTAGGCCTCTAAAACCTATAAACTACCTTTTCTCATGCTCTTCAAGACACCTCTCTGACCAGATTCCACCAGTGAGAGGCTCTAGTGAGAGGGGAGGCAGAACAGAAAGAGAAACCAGGATACTCCGGCTCACCTGTATCAAAGCCAGCTCACTGGCCAAGGACAAGATGAGATGCAACCTTACCTGTCGCAATGGTGTGCATTCCAATCCACACTTAAACTTTCCCTGGACAGGGTTTCCCTGGTCTTCACTTCCCCAGTCTTCCAAAGATTTTGTAAACCTCAAATATCCTGTACTAAATTGCTTCCTGTTCAAAATATCTGTGCCAGCTTCTGTGACTCCTGACTGATACATACGTCTAGTCCATGCTTCAGAATCAGAGTCTATGTGCCAAGTCCTGAGAGCTGAATATACAGACCCCTGAGCGGAAAGGCAAGACACAGAGGAGAGAGGAGGGAGAGGATGCTTGAGCCATATTTATTTGAGCCACATGTTTATAGTGTCCATGTTAAAACTGATTTTAATATGCAATCATTGAAATACAATAGAGGAACAGGTTATTTGAAAATAAAATATTTGGATAAAATATAGCACTTAAAAAGAAAACAGCTCTTGCAGAAGGCCACTTTATATTTCACTCTCAAAGCCAGAAGGACATGACATGTCTTCACCCTCTGCAATTACCAGTATCTTAGTAGAAGAGTTAAAACACAATGCACATCTACCTACCTACCAATCTCTTCTACTACTTTTACAGACAGGACTCTAGACACTGCAGCAGCACTGGATAGACACACCATGAACAGCACTGCTAGAGCATGCTGCGTTCAATTAATGGAGTTTCTGCACACATATTCTCGACATAAATGCAAGAGCACTCACAAGAAGGACGACATGAGGTCCATTCAGCTGTGTGTCCTGTGGATGCCCCTAACTATGTACCGGGCCCACAGTATGCACTCAATACATATCACAAGAAATCAGTGAATAGAGTGTGGATATAGTACAAGCATATGGTGCATAGTTCAAGTTTATGAAAAATCTATTTTAAGTGCATATACTTGGTCAAGTTAGTTAGCTTCAGTCTTAAGTGCTGCACCAAGAAACTGAGGTTAACAATTACACCAACTTCCTAGGACTACTAGGGGTGGAGTTAAGTTTCAGGAGAGATGATACCAAAAAACTGAAAATAACAATTGCACCAACTTTCTAGGACTACAGAGATGGAGTTAAGGTTTGGGAGAGATGGTACAAGATGTCTGCATGTAGCAAACTCTCCCATAAATATTAGTCATTTTCATTACCAATTTTCACTAGATTTGATAACCTAAAATATGCTCAGATTACAATGATACCAAGTCTAATTCAATCTCTCCTCAATGGGTCAGAGAGCACTTCAGTGCTCTGGCAGGTCATTTGAAGTAGAAATTGTATCTCCAGTTCATTAGCCAGAATGACAGCTAGCAGGGCGTCCTTGTCGTCCTCATTCGTGCCCTCACTCACACCATGGAAGCCAGCTAGGAAAAGCTGGTTTGGGGACTAGATGGCAGGTTTCCAAATTGAATCTTTTGGAGGGATAGGATCACAAGATCAGCAGAGAGAAGCACACAGTCCATGGAATAACAAATTTTGACTTAAAGAAACTGATAGAGCAGCTCGTGACAGTATACTCCTTACATGAAATTCAAACTGGAGAGAGAGTGAAGCTCATCCCAGAGTCCAGAACTGGACTGAAGGCAAATGGACAGTTATCAGTGATAATATACAGAGTCAGAGGGAAGCCTGGTGGGACTCCTGTGGCAGCAGTGGCAAGTCCAGTTTTATTTAACAACTAAGTTAATGACCTGGAAGTGAGATAAACAGAAGACTAAAGAGAGATGCTGAAGAGGACATCTTTTGGCTGTGCCTCCCAGGTACCTGCTCTCCTGTCAGTGGTAACAACACCCCAGTTATGTTTTGAGAAACAACCCTCAGTGGCTAAATATCTAGGGGACTGTCAAAGTTCTCCCAAGTTGGGCCATGATGCCCTCTCTCTGGAATCGAAGTACTAAGCCCCATCTCATGAAGACGTTAGAAATCACAAGGGCCCTCCAACTACTGAAAATGGAACTAGCATTCAATCCAACAATCCCACTTCTAGGAATTTACCCAAAGAGCACCAACACTAGTACTAATTCAAAAAGACACCTGGACTCAGATGTTCATCTCAGCTCTAGTTACAATAGCCAGAATATGGAAGCATCACAAATAGCCCCAAAGAGGACTGGTTGATAAAAACATGGTATATTCACATAATGGAATATTACTCCACAATCAAAACTGAAAAAAGTATGAAACATTTGTGATAACATAGATGGACCTAGAGGGAATCCTATTAGCAGAAATAAGTCAGAAAGAAAAAGACAGAAATCATATGATTTCACCTATAGATGAGATACAGGAATAACAAACAAAAGGTCAAGATAAAGTGAAACTAAGTTAACAACAGAACTGGGGCAAGCAACTAGGGAGGGGGTAGAAGGAGGGAGGAATCAGGGAAAGGAGGAGCACAAGAAGACCAAGATGAAGGTTCATGGGTGATAAGGTAGAGGGAGAACCCTGGGGAATGCAGTGATGCAATATATTTATATATATATATACATATATACATAAATACGTAACAAGAAAATTAGTAAGAAAGAAAAAAGAAACTGTAGAACCAGACATTTCATATATTCAGCAATGTGATGTGGAGGGGGAGTATTTATTCATTCCTGCTAGCTAGATCATTGGAAATACTATGACTTTTTCTCCCTTTCCTTGCCCTTCAGATCCAATTTGCTCTGTTTCCCCTTAAATTAGTCAATATCATTTTTGTGGATGGCAACCAAATAAACCAACTAATAGTGTGTAGCTTCCACTAAATCTGATCCTTCAAAATTCTTAAAATGCTTCAAAACACATTAACATAAGAAACACCACTGTAGATAAAGCAAATGAGTCAAAAATTACTGTGTTTGGCTTCAAGCTTGAAGAAAGCTGACAATTATCTGGGGAAAAGAAATGATTCTAGAATTTGCACAACAGAACACAGATCTAACCTTACTACTAATGTCAGAATAGCAAGTTGGACACAAAACTACAAGGAGATAGGGTATTCCTGGGTGCTATTGGAGGTCTCCTTTACACAGAGTACAGCACGTCAGACATAAACCAAGCACAAGCTGAGTAAGTAAACTCTAAAATACATTGCCTGCTTAGTAGGTACACACTTCAATTTCCTTAGAGATAGTAGGGAGAGTATCAACCCAATGAAGTTCAGAGAAGTGCAATAAAGATGAATCAAACTATGCCAATAGCTAAAGATAAACTGTTTCCAACAGCCTGGTTTCTTGGGGGAAGAGCAAATGAGGAAGCCAGTCTTTGAGAACAAGAGCCACTCCACTGCTAAGAACCTTATGAGACGATTGCACAAAACTCACCATTCAATCTCAAAGGTACCCATTTCAGCCCAAATAGGTGCTTTTGATCACCCACCAAACCCTCTCCTACACTGGCTCTGTGACAACAGTTCACTACCACTGCTCTGGGCCAGGTGAACCCACTGTTCTATTGGCTAATAAGGTCCCACTCTTGCAGGAGCTTTCAAAAAGAAGGTGAAATTTTCTTCTCAGACTCCTGGGAGAAACAAGATCTATTCTCAAACCTATAAGGAACTGGGAATCCCAGTCTTAAACTATTATTTCCTCCCAGAATCTCTGAGCAAAGCCTTCTGGGCAACACACCAGTGGCACATCCAGGCGGTGCTTTAGAAAAACCTACGGTCTACATACCACACAGAATACAAAGAGTGTTCACAGCACAGCAGGTACACTATATATGGCTGTAAGTTATCTGTTGGGGTCCCAACAGAACACAGTGTAACCCCAGATTTCTCAGCCCCAGGTTGAGAAGAGTTTAATGAAGAGACATGTTAGGGGAACCAACAACTGTTAAACCATCTCAAGCCTGGAACTGGAAAAGCTAGTCCGAGATTCCTGAAAAGGTGCCTAGCATGAGGTGGGCTGTGAGAAGGGCTGCTCTCATGTGGCTGTAGTCTGTGAAAGGAAAGCAGCCATTCTCAACTCACTACACAGGCAGGAAGGAGGAAATGAGTGATGGTCATCTGCCCTCACACTGCAAATGCTCTCTCTCGTCCCACCAGCCAACCCTAGAAAGACCCGCAAGAGGGTCCACCAGTCTGATAAACCTTCCTTACACTAAAGAACAGTCGTCTTTTTTTCTAAATGGCAAAAACAGCAGCATCGCCTCTGACTAGGGCTGCCCACTTGTCTGCCTGGCTTCTTCAGCTCTTCAGCACCTCCCATTTTCTGATATGGGATGAATTACAAGGCTATCAGTATGACCTGACTTCTCCCAGACTCTGGTCTCTGCAAAATCCTTGGATATCACCCATGCAGAGCAGAAATAATGGGAAGAAATGGTCACTTAGGGTACAGTGTTAGAAAAGGCTCTAAAAAAAATGAAATCTCTTCTGTCATGAAAGAACTGTAACCAAAAGTAGGACAGCTGTCATTTTGAGACATCCACCCACAGACTCTTCAAAGCCTGGCTTCCTTTTCTGATTTCCCCATTTTGAAAAGGGGCATGGGCATGGCTTGGCAGGTAGGCCTGTGCTTCATCCACATCCTTTCTGCCCTGACTGTGGCACCGGAACACAGTTTATGAGCCGATCCAAGTCCCTGCCCGCCTCTGACAGCTTCACACTTCTAGGGAGAACCTCACACACCCTGTATTTCCCTTGGGACCTTAAAACCGAGGGAGCCCAAGTCATCTCTCTCCACCTTTAATTCCTGACTGTAAAAATTCCAGCATTCTAAAACAATTTTCAAAGCTATTAAAGCTATTAATAGTGAAATTTTGATGAGCTGGTTCAAAGTCAGCACTAATGACCTGTTGATGATTTTAATGGTTCTTGCAATAAGTGCTGTGAATGACCTATTGTTAAAAATACAGAAAGGCTGGTTTTCACATTAATCCATTAAAGCTTCCCTTCTCAGAATTCTTTCCCCAACTAAAATATTTGCCTCCTTTAGATTTGAAGGGTTTGGAGATAAAGAAAACTAAGGTACACAAAAGGAATAAAAATTTATAGTGCCTAAGCCTCAGGGGAAACAAGGAAAAGAGAGGCAAGAGGAACCCAGGTTCTGAATTCCGGTGTGCATAAGGCTGTGACTTGAAGGAAATAAATCCAGCAGGAGCACATTCAGACGAAGGGGAAAGGGGAAGAGAACTCAGAATGTAGGAAGTGAGAAACTGATGGAGAAAAACTGTGGAGCTGAGAGCACCTATGGGCTCCAGCATTTTCAAGGAGTTGCACCTGCACCAGTAACACATACACAATTGCAAAAAGCACTTTCAGGTTCATCTCTTTTGTTCCCAGCCTTGCCTATTGTCTAGCCCACTGCCCCTGCATGGTGATGTATGCTTTCTTGGGGGGCAGGGGTATCTTTTATTTAATGAAGTAACATTTGTTTATCAATTATATAGGCTTTGGGTGTACAGATGTATATAGCAATGCCTACATATACTGCATCCTGCTTGTCACCGGAAGCCTAGCTCCCCTCCATCATGGTTGATGGCACCAGAAGAGATTGAGCATATTAAAAAGAGGAGGGCATGGTGCCCCCAGGTCCACTCATGTTGATATAAATGGTAGGAATTTCTTATTATTTAACATTAGCTAAACACTGAGTAGGTTTCAGGTGTAAAATTTCCCTCCCTAGCAATCAAATGTGCCCTCCCATGCCCACCAACAAATGGCTGGTCACCTTCACAGACACTTAAACTGCCACCACACTAAATAATGTTCCCAATTCTTTCATCCCAGCTACTCTTGTGGGCAGTTGACACTCTCCCTCTCCAGTTGACAGCACAGACTGGGAGACCACCTTGTTAGCCAATGACCCTCCTGCTCCAGTTCCCCTACTCGACAGATCCAGTCCCAGGAGTCGAACCAAAAGGAGTGGGAAAGGATGTCCCACAATGGAGGCATGGAAAGCAGAGCTAGTCTGTGGCCAAAGAACAAAGTCAGGGGCTTTCCCACCACCACCTGAATCAGCTTGCATTTTTTAAAAGGCAAACTTGTAAAAAAGGCATTTGTGAAACAGTTGAGTTCTGCGGAAATTCATGAATCAGGAGACATGGCTGAGAGCATTTGGATAAAAGATAAAACAAGACAGAAAAATACTGCAGTAAGAGAAGACCAGCAAGAATCTTTGCCTGATAGAGGATATTGAAAATATTTCCTGAAAGATACCACAAAACTGGCAGAAAGGCAAGATATGCTAGCAATATAAGATTTCAATTATTTAGACATGCTGAAGTTTAATTCTTTTTAAACAGGGCATCCGATTTTTCTTTCCTGACAGTACTATTTCCCCAAAGGTTAAGAAATCATTGAGAAGAGCTGCTACAGGGGGTTTAATTTTCCTTCTCGAGGAAGCCCAGTAAGGTGTCATCCATTTTTTTTTTCTATTGAGTGACAGGTCATAAATACTTTACACCTGGTGGCCCATGGTCTCTGTCTCTGTCAGAGTTACTCAACTTTGCCCTTGCAGAGCAAAAGCAGCCACAGCTCATATATGCAGGCAAATGAATATGACTGTGGTGCAAAAAAAAACTTTATTTACAAAAGCAAATAGCAAGCCAGATGTGGCCTGCAGGCTTTGGTTGGTCAGCTTTTGTCAATATCCATATCTAAATGATATCCCTATGGAAAAAAATTATTACATCTACCAACTAAGAAAATGGGCACTGTGGAGAGAGGCAGCTGCTAATTTCATAAAGTGACTTTCAAAGGAAAATTAAAGTTGAAAATAATGAATTTGAGCTTATAGGCATTTCTGGGGAGTATGGATACCCAGAATGCTCTATGTTGGAAACATGAACTCTGGGCATTTGGATCACATGGATGGAACTGGAGAGGATTGTGCTGAGTAAGATAAATCTAAAGGAGAAAGACAAATACCAGAAAGTGTCACTTATATATGGACTATAGAGAAACAACACAACCCAGAAACAAACCCTAGAAATTGTGCTATACAATTGAGGTTACCAGTAAGGAAGGAAGAGAACAGAGAGTGAAAGACAAGGAAGTCAAAGGACTCTGGGTACCCTGATGTTGGTGTGGTGAGGCAACGTACATCCACAGAGGTGTGAACTTGCACCTCTGAACCATAGACAGTGTTGTGAACCAGTCATCTCAATAAAAGTAAATAAATCCAGAAAAGAAAGACTTGAAGAGAACCAAGAAAGTCCTCCCAGTAAATTAGAGGTCATCACAAAATACATCAAACATATGGATGTATTCACAACACATAACAACAGGACAGTTACAAAAACACAAGAACAAACTTCTAAGAACAGTGCCTAAAGCTGGGGAAAAGTGGTAGAAGACTTATTAAGCCTGTGTTCAAAAGAAAAATGATACAGGAAACGGTGTGAAGAAGCTTTATGTGATGACTGAAATGTAAAAGATGACAGAAAGAAGGCTACCAGCTTTTATCTTTCTTTTCATCCCTTCTACCAAGGAGAATGATCTTCAAACTGAAAAGGGTGAGACAGGCAGAGTTATGATGAAACTGAAACCTTATACGAAAAAAGAAAGAGTAAAGAAGCCACCAGTCACTTCACCAGCGGCCTTAGGTCTTGTCTTGGGACAACGGCCCACTCAGCATGGGAGCAGGTGTTCCTTGGGTTCTAAGGATGTGTCAGCTACTGTGCTTCCAAAGACTAACATGCTTTAACTACCATACAACACTACCATATACAGCACACATAACTTTCTCTTTTTATAGGGGAATAAATGCAAAGTTAAGGAATTTCCCCAAGTTCTCAGGTAGTATGTACAGAGCTAGATCATGAGCTTAGTTCTGCTAGGCACCAATCTTACTTTCAAGAGCATTTAAATAACCTGAAGATTTGCTCAAGAATCACTATCACTAATCCTTAAGATTACTGGACCTTCCCACTGGAGACAGGTGTACATTTTTATTTTCGAAATGTAAATTAGTGATATCTACAAAATATGATTGCTTCTAATTTGTCTAAGTTACAGCAAAGTTTCTCTTTGAGGCAACCAGAATGAGAAGTGGCTACTTTAAAAGAAAGAAAGAGGTGGTCACCGGAAATTGTCATTTACCACTTGGCCCAGCTCTGCCCCAGGCCCCACAACCTTTCAGCTTTCTAACATCCATTTCTGTCCTAGCACCGTGGGCCCTGCCAGTCCAACCCTAATTCTGGGGAAGCCAGGCCCCACGACATGCTCGGGAAGAACCTAACCACTAGGAATGGCTGTCTGAAGTTTCCTGCCACCTACCTGTCTTCACTATGCCCTGGCCTGAGTGTCCTCAGAAACATCAGGCTTCAGCTTTTCTTGATATCCCATGCCCTGTGGATAGCTGACTGACTGAAAGGCATGTCTAGGTCGCGATTTCCATACTCTCATGTCAGGGATTCAAATCCTAGTTGTGTCATTTGTAAGCAGTCGTGACACCCAGGGAAAGTTGCCTTGCCCTGATGAGCAACTTCCTTGTCAGAAAAATAAAGGTAACACTAGGTCATTATGATGGCTGAGCAATATGGTTAAATGAAAAACCATCTATACAAGTGATATGAACTCCAAGGTGTTTATTATATATATTACCATAATAATCGCTATTTATATCTTATAATACTATATAAAATATATTACCAAAAATATATATAGCAAATATTACAAAATACAATATGTGGCACATATACTACACACAATATATGTAATATATTATCATATATAATAAGGATATAATAATATTGTAAGTTACTAGCTATCTTATCTTTCAAGTAGAATCATAATATAGCCTTTGCTGATAAGATTACTAGACTTGTGATTAACAGAAATATGAACATAAAGGATCCTAATTTCAGTGTGACATTGAGCAAGTTTTCCATGAGTTCTTGGAGACCACAACAGAGAACAGTGCTCAGAACAAGGCTGCAGTCAGAGAGGTTTGCAGCTGGATGAGAGAAATGGCCCTGCAACTTAGAAGGAGTTGTGGGAACCCAGGCTAGCCCCAGTCAGGTAACAGCTACATCTACCTGACCTGCTCTTGAGTCTTATTTTGTGGGGTCCTCTTCATTGTTGAATTGTGTTTCTAAACGCTTTGGTGTGTCCACATTTATATTTATGTGTCAATAATTTATAATGTATACCACCCATTTTCACAAAATATCTGAAGCAGCAAGATGCTTATTAATGACTTGGATGAAGGTATAGGAATCTGCTTATAAATGGATGACATCAATCCCTGCGTGACAGGATCTGAACCCAGAATAAAACTTGGCAAGCCAAATCAACAATATGAAATGTGACAGTGACAACCATGAGGTCTAGCACTTGGATTAGAAAGTCTATATAATAACAGGATGGAGAGGTAACTTAGAAATAAGTTGGGTGTTAAAGATTTAGAACTCCTAGATGATAACTTAATAACTTAATAGCAACCAAAAGTCCAATATGGCTGTCAAAAAAAAAAGGAAGTAAATGTTATCTAGCTCAGGTGGCAATAAGACTTAAAATTCTTAGAGTGAAGGAAACCATCTCCCTAATACATTCTTGGTGGGGCTGATTCTATGTGGAGTGCTGTGCTCAAGTCTGTGTTTTACCCACAAATCACCTGGGTTCTTTACATTCATCTGAGTTGACTCAGAGGAAAAGAATTGAAAAAATCTAAAATGTATTTCATGTTAGGAAGAGCTTATAAGAAGCAGTATGTATTCCCAATAATATCACTCACATGTGGAATATGAATAAACAAAACAATGGAACAGATGAAAAAAACAACAAAAACCAACCAAACAAACAAAAACCCTAGCTATCTGATTGGAGAACTGAGGCTCCTAGGAGGAAGGGAGTTGCAGGGAGCAAAGTGTGGAGGGGCCAATGGACTACAGAGAAGGCCCATAGGTGCTCTGGTGGTGACATGGACATGGTGGCCATCTGAAAAGGTGAGAACCTATACCTTTAACCAAATATAGTGTCATAAACCAATGCTATCTCAAAAAAAAAAAAAAAACACAATAAAAAAGAGTCAGTACTTTTTTGCAGTGTTTACAAAAAATGATAACTATGCATGTCTTCTGAAACTAAAATGGATGTTTACTCACATCCATTCTTCCTTAAACCCTCCAGTGAAACTAATTGTAGAAAGGTCACCCACAATCCCTATGTCACCAAATCAGTGGTCAACCCACCATCTCATCTCACCTCTCATCTGCATTCAACAGTGTTGATTATCCTTTGCTGGGGAAACTCTTCCATTGCTGGCCTCAGTAACACCGTGATATCCTGGTTTTCATCCTCCTCTTTGGGGAATCAGTCTACGCTGCACCCTTTCCACCGCTCCTGCTTTTCATAAATTCCAAAATTTGGCAGTTCTTGGGCTCACTCCCTCAGTGATGATTTGCAAATTCAGTGCTTTAAATACCATCTCTATGCTGATGGCTCTTGAATGTCTACCTCCATCCTGACCTCTTCCAACTTTAGGGATCAACTAGGTTTTTACACCATAAATAGCTCAAACTAATTCAAACCAAAAATAGTACCTTTTTTCTTTACCAGATTCACCCCTCCCAAGTCTTCTATCTCAATAATGGCATCTATGATTTCTCTGCCCACTTCACCCTCCTGCAAATGCAATCCATCCACAAGCTAAGTTGAAGTCAGCACTGCCCACCATCTGCATAGCTACTTCCTTAATCCCCATCATTTTTCATCTGACTATTAGACAATCACCTAAACGTCCCTTGTCCCTGATGAACTATTTACATTGTAACTGCAATAAGATACAAATCAGAGCATGTCCTCCAATGGCATTCCATTTCACAGAAATCCACCCCACACAAACCCAAATCTCTCTACCAGAGCATGAAAGACTCTATGTTATCTGGTCCCCATGTACCTTTCCAATCCCACCTTTTAATATCCTTGTAGTCATTACACTATGATCACATTAGCTTACTTGCTGTGACCTAAACAAGCCAAACTTATTCCTGATTGCCCCATGGACCACGCTATAGCATATGATTAAGCATGCTATCTGCACAGGTGACACCTCCTCCAAGAGGTGCTCCATGACTAAATTATCCAAGAAAATCCTGAAAACTCCTTTATTTATTATTATCTTAATGATTTTAACTTTTAATTATTTTATATTATTTGTTATTAACATTATCTGAAATCAATTATATAAAATTATAGTTTTTACATGATTAGCAACTATATTTACCACTAGCAAATCAGTTCTATAGAAAAGAGTTTTTGTCTATTTTCTTCATCACTATATTCCCAGTGCCTAAAATAAGTTGATACAGTTGGGCATGGTGGCGCCCGCCTGTAATCCCAGCTACCTGGGAGGCTGAGGGTAGGGATCACTTAAGTCTGCAGGTTTGAGACAATCCTGGACAACATAGTGAGACCTAGTCTCAAAAAATAAAAATATACATACATACATACATAAAGTAAAATAATGTCGATGCTATAGCAGGCAGTAACACGTGTCTTTTTAACGAAGAGTTACCATGTAAAAGGTGACTGATCTGTGAAATAAACTCAACAACCACATTTATTCATCCAGTAAACTTTCATCATCTTATCCAAACTTTAAGCCAATTGTTTCCTTACTTGTTTTCCTCTATGTAAACTAAAAAGTCCTTCTAGAATGTTAGCGTGTGCACCTCTAGCACATAGCATATTCTATATAGCAAGCATTCAGAAAATGTTTGGTGATGTGAATTAATGACATTCAGTTTAGAGGGAGATTACAGAGCCATAATTAATAAATGGAGAAGTTGAAAGCAGGAATATTTGGGCTTCATGTGAAGAAGAATGATTATCCTTCTCTCACCAAGCAGTGATCATCCTTGGGATGTATTTAAGCAGAGGCTGAATGACTGTCCAGGAAAAGCATACATGACAAGCTCTGGCATCAGGACAAAGAGGGAACAAGAAAATGTATAACCTCCAAGGAGACCACAGTTGAAGTCTACAGGATGCAGAGACATGGAAACACCAAGAAAGTGTGGATAAGAACCACAGTAGTGGAGATCTGCAATGAAGGAGTCAGTTCAAATCTCTTGACAGGAGTAGCAGCTGGGATGCTGTGATTCACAGGTGAGTGGACACTGAGGAGAGAAATGCCTCAAAGCAGATATGTGAGGTGAAAGTGGAAGAGGGAGATAATGGCTTAGAAGGTAAGCTTATATTTCAGAGGGGGCTTTGGAAAAACATTTAAGGATATTTAGAAGCAGTGGCTGAGAGGAAGTGGACAAGCTGGAAGCTGCTAAGTCAAGGAAGGAGCATGGGCTCAGGATACTGGCAGCAAGGTTAGCCTAACTTAATCATGGACTCTAAGGCAAGATTTCTGGAGAAGGAATGCATGGATGCAGGAAGAAATTGCAAAGTCTGGTTATAATTTTTGTGAAGTTGCTGCATGTTTGTCTTTTTACTTCATTGTGTTTACGGCTAGAATAAAATTCCCTATTTTAGAGGAACTCCACTCAAAAAATGGATGGGAATATGGGGAGAAGCCTGGAGGGGTCTTAACCACCTACCAGGAAATGTAACACTACTTTAGGGAGATTTCCAGGAGTGGGAAAGACCCAGAAATAAGTCAAGTGAAAGGCTGGCAGAACTTAGGTTTTAGGCTTGGTGGTAAAAAGCAGGATGACATAGAAAGTAATCAACCCTTCAACTGTGAAGACCTAATTTCTGTGTCACCCTGATACAGGATAAAGTAAGTAGGAAGACTGCTTTAGAACAATTGACATTCATTTGCTGGTATTCCAAAATAATAGCAAAGTACTGTTTGCACTCACTCAAATGAGTGGTGTGTAGCACACTTGTATGTAGCTCTGTGTGTGTGTGTGTGTGTGTGTATGTGGCCATAGTTCCTGCTGGGTCGCTTTTCCCCCACAGTCATAGCTCTTTCTGGGTCCTTTAAACACATTGCCCTCTCCTTGTCCCTTCAGCCAGGGGCGATAATGGTTTTCAATTGTTGCTAATCCCTGCACTATTATTCATCAGCTCATAGAGAGTCCCTGATTTCTTCCCATACCTCAGCAAAGAGTCCCTGTATTAATGTCACCTCAATTAATCTCTCTGCATACACCCTGGTCATCGTGCTGGGACCCCAACTAAGTAAAACCTACAACACGGCTCCTTTCCAGGGATGGGGCCTTGTACCCAATCAATTTAATGTGACAGCCATTTCTCTTCTTTATTGGTCACTACTTGAACTCTAAGACTGGCAGATTAATTTAACAACAATCTGGTTTTGTTTCCAGCTAATTACCCACTGAATCACCATTTCCCCAGGCATTTACCTGACACAGCCCACCTGAATAGCCTTGCATTTATAATTCTACCCTAATTTCACCCTCCACCTACCCTGGCTTCCTAAACACAACTGTATCCATTCCTTGGCATACTTCTGCAGAGAGGGGAACAGCTTAGCCAACCACAAAAGGTCCAAGATGGACTCTTTCCCTGCAGAGAAATTAAAAAGTAAATTTAGGAGGCAAAGTAGAAGCCCCACTTAAAAGGCAGACAGTGCTGAATGGAAGGCTGCAGGTGTATGGCCCCAGTCTCCTCCACTGGTCAGGGTTCAAGCTTACAGAGAATCAATTTCTGCCAAGTCCTGCTGACTAGAGGGTACAGAACTACCTGCCTTGGTAAAGCCCAACTGAGTAGGGGAACTGATGTGAGCTGACAGAATGAGGTTCACCTTGCCCGAAGGCAAGCAACAGAGGTATTCCCCTTCTCTTCTCTTCCTCTTACCCCTAACCCTCTTACCTCTCAACATCTCTAGTCATCAACCTCCTCAAACTGCTGAGTTGAGTTACCACCACCAGCCGCAAGTCTGGAGGAGAGGACAGCCCAAAGCACACACAGGCTCTGCCTTCCTTTGCCACCATGTTCTCAACACCTTGGACAGTGTGCTGAGCAGTAGGGAGCCTTTGGCCTATGACCTATGACCTTCTTGCCTCATCTCAGAAGGAAGTCTATCTCCCTTGCTCTCACTGACTTAAATCCCAATATACTTTTCTTCCGTGAATACCTAAATCTCCCTAGCCAATCATTTATGATTCTGTTTTTATTTTTCCCTAAAAGTAACAAAGTGCCTAACTGAACAGGGAGAAATTATGTGCCATTGACTCTCTCACACTAGATAACTGTATTATTTAATCCAGTTTTCATATATATTCTTTTGTTTTCTCACAATAATTCCTAAGATTGAACCTAAAAGGCTTTAAGATTCCTATTTTACAATGGATGAAAATAAGGCTCAGACAAATTAAGTTATCTACCCCTGACTACAAGACTGTACATGATTTTCATCCAGACTGGAATCCAGGTCTCTATCTTCTACCTCCACTCTTTGTATATTAGCACATCTCTCCTCCAACACACATGTATATCCCTGACCTCTGCCCATGAATGTAACATAATTGGAAAAAATAACAGGACATCTGGCTAGAATTCATAGCTGCATCCCTGGTTTAGAGCCAAGACCCCATTATACACAGCTGAGTCCAAAGTCTTGGCACAAATGTGCTGCCACACATACTGAGGAGCAAGCCCACCACATTCATGTGTAGCAGTTAACTAAGTCCTATGTGCTCACACCTCCCTGGCTCCTGGTCATCTGTCAAGGCAGCTGTGAACAGTGGCCAGAAAATAATGTCTGCTCAGGTTCTCTCCTGTTTCCAGCTTTAAAAAAAAACCCAATCACAGACATCAGCTTGATGTCTCATTTCCCTACTTTTGCCTTACCCAAAGGGATAAAATATCATTCTCACTAGTCCTCTAAAAGGAAACCCAAGGCATCAATGAATGAACAGCCAAGAACTCCTTTGACTTTAGGACATGGCAACAGAAGAAAGAGTGATCCACAGATGAGAAAAGCTTGTGAAAACATCACATATCCTTGGCATCATAGTCTTGAACAAAAGCATTAGAATTTTTACTAAAAAAAGCTCAGTGAACTACCTGACTATACACCAACTTCATAATATAGAATGGCCACGCATTCATTTGAAGCTTTCAATAAGAATAGTCATACTTGCTTTATGAGGTACTTCATCTCATCCCTATAGGAGGAAGACATTTTCTATGCGGTAGTAAAGACACTGAGTGAGATTCCCAGAGCATAGACAATTGCCAAGTCATTAGAGGATAAGATCTCAAAGCATGAACTCTTAGACCATGGTGGTTTTAATCTAGATAAAACACTTGCTTATTGGGTCTCTTGCTTTATGTTACATAACCCATTGCAATTAGTTCTCATTTACAACATGATAACAAATGTACCTATTTTGCATCACTGTAGTGAAAACTAAAAGAAATAATACTTGTAAAATAATACTTGTACAAGATAATACTTGTAAAATCTGCACACTGCACATATTCAATATATGCTACCTATTAGTAAAGACAAAAGTAAGTTAAAGGCTTCTGCTCTTTGCAATCATGAAATATGTGGAATCAGACTGGACAAGTAGCTGTAAGATTTCCATTTCTGAGAAAAAGGAAACTCCTGAGATAAACCTGTGATCACCCTGGCCCTTTGCCCAGAGACAATTCCTGACTTGGATACAAAGAGCAAAGGTCCAAGAAAATGCAGCGGTCACACTATACTGAGGAGGTAGACATCAGAGTTCTGGGCAGTTAAAGATGCTAGAATCTTAAGGGTAGAGTACCAGAGAGTGGTGTGTGAATAGATACCCCATAAGTTCTAGATGACATGTCCTAGGAGCTCACATGTGAGGGCAAGGTATGTATCTCAGGGTAATACACCCAGAATTTTCCAGGAAGCAGCTACTACAAGGTTTAAAGCAAAAACGATAATAAATATTGCATACCAGTGGAGAGACAGAAGTGTTGAAGTTTGCTGGAATCCCAGTCCTGCTAAAATTCCAGAAATGTCAATTATCAGAAATAAGGATCATATCCTAAAATAAACCTAACTGTAATCTTGCCCTATAGAGACTAAATACAAACTCCAATAAGATCCACACAGAACTTAAAGAATGATGGTCAACAACTTAGAGTGGTACGGGAAATGCCTTGGGATTTCTATGGCTATGTAAGAAAAAAGTATAAACTCAAGCTTTCACAAGTTCAAGGTGATCAACCAGCATTTAAACTGCAAGATGAAACAAATTATATTTTTCCAAGGAAAATAAAAGAATCCAGAGTCCCTATAACATATTATCCACAATGTCCAGCATTCAGTTAAAGAATCACTTGCACAGAAAATGCAATAGAAAATGTGATGCAGATTGTGGATTTGGCAAGTAAAACCTTCAAACAGCTAACAGCTACTATTATCAATGCATTAAAAATAAAGGAAAAGATGTTCATATAATTAAAGGAAAATATGGCCTTAATGAGTGAACAGAGAGAAAATATCAGTAGAAAACCAGAAATTACAAAGGCACAAATGAAAATAATAGAACAACAGAGTGTAATAACTGGATGAAAACAAAATCACTGTATCGGCTTAACAGAAGATTAGACATGACAGAAATTGGTGAATATAAAGATAGATTAATAACATTGTTGATTTATTCTTTTCTTTGTTTAACCCTGGCCATCTCCCTAGAGACACTAGCACAGGACACTGGACACTGAGCACAGGAAAGACAGTGAGAGTCAACAAAGCACAACACAATCATGGGAGGTGGGGGAGAAGGGAGAATAACTTATTTTAAAACTCATATTGATATTTGGCAGAACATTAGATGATCTAATATACATAAATTTGAGTCTGAAAAGATAAAAACTGAGGTTGACATAGGAAAAAAATGTCTGAAGAAATTACAGCCTAAATCTTCCCAAATACAATGAAGAATTCTGATATAGTTTCAAGAAGCTCAAGAATCCCAAGCAGAATTATTAAAAAGGGAATCACATATAACTCCATCACAGTCAAGTCTCTGAAGACGAAATGGCTGCTGATGAGAAGACAAGGAAACAACAGCTCCGAAACTGTGAGAAAAAAAAAGGGAAATGTATCATCCCAGATTTCTATCACTAACAAAATTGTCTTTCAAAAATGAGGGTATAATAAAGATATTTCCAGAGTAATCAGAACTGAATAAAATGATGGTCTTCAGCCTGAAAGGGAAAAAAATATTAGGTGAAAAATCTACAATAAGAGAAGAGCACTGAAAATGAAAATTAAGTACATAAAACTGTGTTATCACTTTTATAATTTATGTAAAATAACACTGCTTATTAAATGTAAAAATGATTCTAGTGTAAGGCAGGTTTTTAGGATCTATAAAGAAATGGAAAGCAGGACAACAATCTTACGGTGGGCAATAAAATGAATTTTTGCTGCTGTGAGGTTATTAACATTTGTGAAGTGGGAAACATGAATCTGAAAACAGGAAGCAGGAATTGGGAAGTGAGGTATGAAGTAATTAGTGGGAAGAGGAAAATGGGATGTAAGCAACATCATATGTGAAGTGAAGGATACAATATGGGTTTTAAATAGACTATCATAATTAAGAATGAATACCATTAGCTCAAGAGCAACCATTAGAAAATATAATAAGCAGAAGTATAGATAAGAAGTCAAATAGCATAAATATAACGTGGAAAACACTAAACAATATTTTATTAAAGTGAAAGAAAGCAGGGAAGAAATAACAGAAAAAAAGAAAAGCAGGAGACAAATGAAATCCAAATGGACTGAGAATAGACATAAATTAAATAACATTAAATATAATATACTAACCCTCTAATCAAAGGGTAGAGATTGCCATGCTGGACCAAAAAAAGCAAGACTCTACTATATACTATTTATAAGGAATGCATTTTAAATAAAAGGCATATTCAAATTGAAAGCTAAAGGACAAAAAAAACTATATAAGGTAACCATAAGATACAGTATATATATTCCCAGACGTGGACATATATTATAAAAATATTTGGACATGAACATTCTTCACCGATTTGTTCATAGTAGCCAAAATCTGGAAATAATCCATATGTCCACAGATGGAGAGTGACAAATTATGATACATTCCTAAATAAAATATTATTCAATAAAAAGGAATAAGCTATTGACATGTGCAACAACACAGATAAATCTCACAGACATTCTGCTGAGCAAAAAAAAGCTAGATTCAAAAGACTATACAATGTTAAATTTCATTGATAAGAAATTCTATAATAGGCAAAACTAATATGTAGGGAATATAAATTGGATTGACAGTTGTCTGGGATAAGATGTTGAGGAGTAACAGAATACAAAGGAGCATGAGATAACTTGCTTAGAGGGTGGACATGCTCTATTTCTTAGAATAGACCATTTAGAATAAAGGATGGTGATTACATGAGTGCATGTACTTGTCTAGAGTCATTCATAAAATATATGAATTTTATATTATGTGAAATTATTTCAATAAAGTTGATTTAAATGTTTTAATAAAGGTAAATAAATGTTTCCCTTTTTATCATCAAACCTGACCAATTCACAACCATACAGGAAGGAGGAAAATAGAAGAAATTAAAGGAAATATAATCCTACCTCAAAACAACGGAACTGTTCCCCAACCCCCTACCTGCTTTAACTGCAGTCTTTCAATTACTACGCAATATCATTATCATTGCTACTAATCAACTTTGTAGATCGGCACTAGAGCTAACTTGCCTAAATTCTAGTTCCTAATATTCCTTTATGCAGACATGGCAGTTCAACACAAAACATGCCCTTAAAACAAAAAGTATCCCCATCCCACGTTGGGATGCACAGAATACAAGATGAGGAAATGCTGAGGGTGCCTCTGGGTTAGTTCCAGCCTCAAGCAGAGTTGAGAGGCAACCTTGATGACCTGAAAACCCAGGAACACAGGTTCATGTTCTGGTACATTCATTGAAAGTTTATGAATCTGTGGAGAAGAGATTTTGAAATCCCCGGATTATATTATTATAAAGGTTGCTGGTTCCCTGAGATATTTACAGTCTCCCAGTTATAAATGAAATTATGACCTAAACTTTCTGTACCAGGCCTGCTTTTCAGAATCATGCACCCCATTCACCTCTCAGGCCCCTGTGCCTAGCACCCAAGGCTGAACAGATGTACCTTCTCTCAGACACCTACAGAAAAGGCCACCTCAGACCACTTCAGGATTTACAGAAGAGCAGAACGAGAATGCCCCCTAACTTTAAAGAATGTAGTACAACAAAAAGGCATTTTCCCTTTTTTTCTCATCATCCCATCTCCTCCCCAACCTTCCCCATCACCAAAAGATAAGACTCCAAACTACCAAAGTGATGAAGTAGGAGCAGCTACTGACTTGTGAGGGCTATACAAGGGGTATAACTAGGAGGTAATGGGGTGAAATGAGCAAAGGGAAGTGTAGGCTAAGTATCAAGAAACATTAGAAACTCAACAGAGTGTGAAGCAAGCTCCCGGGAGAAGTCAGGGCTGCCTGGTGGCTGGAAACCATTAAACACTCAACAGTGGGAAAAACAAGGAGTGTGGCCTGGCCGAGGGGCAGAGGAAAAGTTACATCTCATTGTACACTACGTAAGTCATAGTGGGATGAGAGTATGTTCCATTTCTGTGTTCTCCCTCTCCCTCTCTCTCTCTCTCTCTCTCTCTCTCTCTCACACACACACACACACACACACACACTCACAAACTCCCAACCAATATCTGAAACATTTTCCCTCACAAGGCTTATGTTGTCCCAATTCACACCAGCCCTTCCTCTCCTAACTTACATCATCAGTCTCATGGACCCCCTCACCTCCCATCACTCAACTTGTCCACCTCTCTTCCTCAATTTCCCTTTTCTCTTCACACATTTTCTTTCATTAACTAATTGTATTTATGCTGGTTTCCTCTATGGGCACCACTGGTCCCAGGAAAGCAGGCATAATCACAGAGAGATGAAGACAGAAGAGGGGAAAGAGGAAATAGATTTAACCCTTGGTGGCTCCAGGATGATGCTAAAGCCAGTCACTGAGAGTGACCAAAACAGTTAGATACTGAAGACTTGCATATACTCCATTGCCTCCTCCTAATTTTATCACTTTAAGACTAAATGTTCCCATATCTAAAAACTCCAGCTCCCCATAGACAGCAGAGTGAGAGTGTTCTCTCAAATGCACATATTCCTGCACTGAAGATGGACACAGGGACTTGAACAAACATAAGGCTGCTTTCCTCTACACTTTGTGTACAGCACAGGATCAGGCAGGGCCTTTGTTCCTAAGCTTTAAGTACAAGGCTTTCAACTTGGAGGATGTGAGCTCTGGCCAGTGAGTGATGCTAGTGGAGAAAAATCTGAGGATGGGATAGCTGAGACAGGGCAATATGCTCTGCCCATGAACCTGACCCACTGGGAAGTGGTATCCAAGGCAGCACTCCCAGCTTCAAACACAGAGCATCAAGGCAGGTTTCCAACCCATCAGTGTCCTACACACATATCAAAATGTCACCTCCAGATGGAGGTGTGTGCAGGCCCTAGAAGCCAAAGGTTGAAAACTAAAAGCAAGACTGAAAGTTAATCAGGTGAGAGAATGAAAATGAGGCTGAACTGTGACTGATTCCATACAGGTTTTGCAGTATCTAGTAATGACAAGTGGAAAAGCTTAAATGTTAGTATGTTACTGCCCTCTCCTGGGCAAAAGGTCAAAGCTGGTACAGATGTGTGAATCACAACGGGTCCAAGTTGGTGTGGCCCTGGCCATCCATATTTGATCTACTTTCACAAAACTGAGAAAAAAGGACTGCCTCTGACCACCTTCCACATACAGTATACTCTTCGAGCTTTTACCATTTTACTTTTCTTGCAGGCACGGAAGGCTTCTGAAATCACAGACTTCATTGGTGGAGCCAAGGGTGGCTGTAGAGAAGTCTCTGGAAGAGCCTATTTGATGGGGGTGTAAACGACAACGGAGGACTACAGAATGTCCTCCTGGGTAGCAACCCCTTTTTTTAAGTAGCAACCCCTTTCATGGTTTACTGCCCTGTAATTGTTCACCTGGACTTGAGCAAAATCCTTTTACCTATGCTCCCCTGACTGCACACCCTGCCAGCTTTTTAGCCACATGTTTCTGCATTTACTGTTTGGAAATCTAACTTCTACAGCCACACAATGTAATTAAGTCTAATTTATTTGTAATTTCTATGAGCTAGAATATCTTCTCAAAATTAACAAAAACTCAAATCTTTTGGAAATAATTATTTTATGCCATTTATTGACTGTACAGATAACATTTCAAATGGAGACACAGATGAATAATAAGTAAAATAAAGTGAAGCAAGTTAATGAGCAATAGCCTACCTGAGGTCATGATCTACCCTTTCCTTTACAAAGTCCTGAGGTAAGTCACTTACTTGCAACTCTTCATTTCACACAGAGTAGAGAGATCAGGTTCAAATTCATACAAATTAAAGGAAACTGAATTAATGGGAATTTACAAGAGAGTATCTTTCAATAGAGACGATAATCACTTTAAAGGATTCTCATCCTCAACAAATATTTGTCCAGGGCCTGCTGTGCACACAGCACTGCACTTGGGGACAGAATACAATCTCATTATTATGTCTCTCTGGAAGGAGAGATCACAGGGAATTCTGAGAGCAGCCATCAGAGTCACCTTGCCTGGCAGGCTTTGATCAGGGCTCAGGCCTTGAGGGTCTCCCAGAGACTTCCCTGACTGCTCTTGGGGAAAGCATCTCCTGAGAAGTGTGTAGTGTGGATGGGGCTGGAGCAGGAGAAGGGGTGGGGGGCTGACTCCACAACTTAGATCTGCTGCTTCTCCTCCTGAATTAGCAGAGCTGGGGCCCAGCTACTGAGGCCTGCTCCACCATTGGGCTTGCTTGGGGTGGGCATATCTGAGACATTATTGCACTGAATCCTCAGAACAGCCCTATCTTGGATCTTCCTAGAAGTCCACCATTCTAGGGCTGAGAAAAGAGAAGCATGCCAAATATAAGCAGTTGGCCCAAGGTTATAAAATGTAAAGGAGAGTCAAGGTCAAATGCAAGCCTGTCTGAGCCTCATGTTCTACTGGATGACACCACAGTTAATACCTGAATAACAGGAGACAGGGGCAATGATGCCCAGGCTGACAAAAACCTGAGTATAGTTTTTGACTTCTAAGAGTCAGCTGTTGTCCAGAAGTCTAATTAATCACACAAACTGTGTGAACACATCTTTAGAATGTTATGTCTACGATACAAATGCAATATCACATAATAACTTAGAATAGAGAAAAGAAAATATGATGAAGAAAATCCTAAGAGAAAACAATCTACAGTATTTGCAAGGATCCAGCATGTTTAAGGGTCAATTGTGTATTTTCTGAAAACAATTCACAGACGAGTAGGCCGGCGGAGTTCGAGCTCGAGTCACCAGAGCAGCAACTACACTTCCTGGCATCTGAAATGGAGCAGATAGTGCAGACCTGCTAGGCAAATCAAACCACAACTTATAAGATGGCACTTTCTGAGAGATCATTTGAACCAGATCATGTGCGACTCTATCAAATTCTCCACGAGTTCCCCACTTTATTTAAAAGAAACTTCTTGCATTGTCCCACCAAGCTCAGAAGGAACTGGCTGTGACCCACCTTCTCTCTCTGCCCGGTTCACTGTTCTCTCCACTCAGGCTCCCGGCTTTTTCTTAAATGGAAATGCATATTCCTGCTTTGGGGCCTTTGTACTTATTGTTCCTTCTGCCTGAGACACTCTCACCTCGGAGATCTATGGGACCCAACTCCTCGCTTGGTTCCTATCTATGCTCATGGTTACCTTGCTCAATCTATTTTATTTTATTTTATTTTATTTTTTGCATATTTTATAATATGATTGTATAACTGCTAATCCCCATGGGAATACCCCCCCACACCACATCTCCCCTGGTCTCTTTGCCTCCTTTCTTTTTGTTGTTTGTCCATGTTTAGTCCTTTAGTCTTTTTTTTTTTTTTCCTTGATCCATTTTCTCGTCTTTGGTGAGGGTGCGATTTCCCTCAATCTATTTTAAAGAGAAATTTTCACCACTTTTTGTCCCCTCACCTGTCTCCTGTTTTGCTAACAGACAGTCCTTATCATTCCCTGAGAGCGTTATAGTCACATCTATCTGGTTCTTATCTCTCATTAAGGCAAAAGCTTCTTGAGGGAGGGGACCTGATCCTGCCGTCCACCCCTTTGTCTAACACTGTAACACCACAGTAGACACCCAGTGAAGAGCTGTTGCAGTAATGAATAACTAGGTGAACAAAAATGCCTTTATCAGTGTATCCAGATTTGCTTAGCTTAATTTTCAATTTGAAAAGCAACATAGAAAAGACAAACTCAATTTTACGCTGATGGGCCTATTAAGCATCCACTTTATCTAATCTTCTCCATTGCCATCTAGGCCTTCCTTACCACATTCCTTGAATCCAAAACATTATACTCCTCACTACCATACACACTTCACCCATAAGGATCCTCATGCTCTCCTGAAACCCTACCCTAACTACATGCTGCTGAGATGGGGCAATTTCAAGTCACTGTTTCAGCTATACAACACAGTAGCACATACCTAAATAACTGTAGGGGAGCAAAAAACCTGCCACCCCCAAATATGTCTTTGGCAAAAGACTGATTTTATGAGAGGGTCTATGAAGCTAGGTAGAGGTTGCTTTCTGAAAAGATATGTGTGTGCATCTGTTGTGTGTGTGTGTGTAGGCACATCTTTATTTATAAAATATGTATTATATATCTACATAAAGATTTCTCTCAAAAAGGGTATTTACCAGAAATACCAAATTCCTTATCTCTATTTCACAAAGAAGGCAGAATTTAGGGCTGCCTACTTTCCCAGTAACCTCCCTAAGTGACCTTCACTTCCTTTCCCATCTCCACAAAACCCCCTGTCTTAGCTAAGCTAGCCAATGGCATCCAAAGCCACATGAGTGAGCTACCCAGTCATGCTGGATCTCTCCCATGTACCGAGGAGGGACATAAATTATTATTAAAATTCTTAATGGTTTTTTCTCTTATCCATCTGATACTGTTTTGATTCCCTGTCAGCCTAAAAAAACTCAGAGGGGAATGCAATGATTTCCTTTGTATCCCAACATGACCAAATGACCACGTGACTACTACAGATAGAATTCTGGCCCCTTCCCCAATATAGTTTCCCAGCAGTGGAGCTAAGTAGGCTTTATCCTTCTTAGAGCTGGCTGGTGTATAGCAGGTTGCAACAGGAGCCCTTGTACTTAACCAAGATGCCTTTACAGAAGATGATAAGGCTGCCTCCAGTGAAGTACCTACCCAGCATCTCGCATTCTCTCCTCTAGTCCCAGTCACTGAAAAGGCAGCCTTCCTACTCTTCATTTTACAAATGCTAAAATGAGTATCAGGAACACAAAAGAACTTGCCCAAGGTCATGAAGGAAGTGCATTGACATGAACCCAGATGTAACTCTCAAGTTCAAGGAAGAAACAGTTTTTTTCCCTTTTTAGAGAAAAATATGAAGATTTGTGCCTAATTATTCAAGTATTTCTCATGCAGTTATTATGTGTCTCAGACCGTGATAAGTAATCTAGAGTACAAAAGAAATGTATGAGCTCCCAGCTGAGAGGGAGAGCTGTGGGCCATTGGTTCAGTTATCTATTTTCTCACAAGCTCACAGCTTTAATTTTTCCATGCTCTGGACTACTGAATAAGTTAATTTGTATGGTTCCTGTAAATCGCACTGTTCATCATACTTCACTTCACTTCTCAAGTGGCTGTGGCTAGAAAATCACTGCTTTTCTAGTATTATGTGCTTTTCAAGAATACCAGGACTTGGATACCTAAAATTCTCAGTAACACTAGGCAGGGGCTTGGAAGTCTTCTCTCTGACATAAATTGACATAAATTGAGCCAGGACGAAAACAACAAACACAAAAACCCCAAGGATGGGCCCACCAGACACTGTGCCACTGAGTACCTGCTACTCCTCCCAACCCAGCTGCTTAACCCATTAAATGTATCGTTGCTATGACACCAAAGGGCGAGAAGTGGCAGAACAGGAAGCATTTTTATGAGGTGTTACAATTTTTTAACTAACCTGCACCTCCTCTCTGAAGTCTGCATTTTGAGTCTCACTACAAAGTCTTGATGGAGCCTCGGGTGTTACTGCCTGAGCCTGCCTCTGCCTGTGTGATCCTGGAGAAAGTTTCTTAAGGAGTCAACCACAACTGCTAAGCCTGCACTGTAGCAGCTGTTCTTCCCACCACCTCTACTTTACCTCTCCAGAGCCCACCTTTCCACAAGCAGTGCCTTCCAGCCGGACTGCCAGGCTGGTAAGCCTGGATGGGCTGCAGGAGAGGCTGTGGGGTGAAGGCTCAGGCTCTCACGAAGGCCAGATAACCTCTCCAAAACTCTCCAAGAAAAGCAATAACCAAAAAGTCAGTGCAACTGCAAGTGGAATCTACGAGGCGCGCAAACACAGTCAGGAGCTCCTAGCCTGACCTTGGTCTCAGAAGTATGGCAGGATGTATTGGTGCTTGGAAGTAAATGACCATTCCTCACCACAGGAGGAGTCATCCCTGTGCGGGGGCTTTGGCACAGCCTCAAGTACCAGACCACCTCCCAGCTTACAGCATGCACCATGCAAGAAGGCAGAGGAACAAGCCACTGCTGGGAATGACCATGTGAAACACTGCATAGGGCTAATCTACTGAAGACCATTCAGTGGAGACATGGAGGAAACTATTGTTGGGTCAAAGGAACAAACAAGGAAATTTGGGTTGGAAATTTGGGTTTAATGTTGTGGGAGAAGAAAAGGGGAGGAAGGGAATCAACAGTGTTCTGCATACATTTCTGCTTGGCTATCCACTAAAAGAACAGGATAAACGCTACACAGATATGTACCTGTGTATAGAATGTATATAGGATATTATATATTCTATATATAGAATACAAACTATACCCCCCCACCATGGTCATTTTTAAAGCAGCATTTGAGCTTTTTCATCATCATCTAGAGGGTTGTAAAATGTAAAATGTCTGATGGAGTTAAATATTAACATTTTAAAATAAGCTGTTGCATCACTCTTTTAAATGTATTCAATGAAATGTAAATACCATAATACTTTGTTATCTACCACCCTCCACTTTTAAAAGATAAAATTAGGCTCTTCCTTAGCAGTCATAAATTTTATCTCATTCCTTACTTTTTCTGATTTCTCTTGAATTCCTTGATTTATCTCTCATTTGCCCCACAAAATTTTATGGTCATGTAATATATATTATGCTCTAAGGCATTTCACTGATCACTATCACACTTCTTTGCAACTGAAATACATGCATAAATATGTTTAAGAGTATTTTGTATTTCCTCTAATCATAAGGCTCTAAGTATTTAACTATTCTTTTTGGGGTTGAGATATTACAATTGCTATTCATAAACATGAATGAACCTAGCTTAAATAGATTACAAATTTTGAATGGAAAGTATTAAACATAAATAGTAAAGTTACATTTGATGTTATGTGTATTTTACCACAATTAAGAAATAAATGTTATAACTAGTAATATACTCAAGGTGAGTACAGGGGTTGTTTACAGAGTCTGGGGGGGAGGAAGCTTTCTTTATTCTAATATTTCTAATGACTCCTTGATGAGTGAACCCTGGAAGTTTTTTTTCACTTTAGGACAATACCTATAATAAAATTCTAGGTAAATGAGAAACAGATTTACATTTATAAAGTGAGAAAATGTCAGTGGTGACCTTCTTGTGCAGACAGAGTTCAGAAAAGATTACATTCAAGCACTAAAGATCTGGAACTTAAGTTTCTTAAAATTATCTATGCTTTCACACCCTTGGAATAGCTGCATGTTGTCACAAAAGTCTCTGTTCCCAACTGAAGTTTGCTGTGTTTGAGAACCTCTGTTACCTACAGAGGTGCTGCACCCCCCACAAACTCTGAAGGGTGTTACTGCAGGGTGTCACTATTAAACCAACCCTCCCACCCAGGGAAGAAACAGAGGTTCACAAAGTGAATTATCCTGATCCCACCAACCCAACAACCCACCAATCCCACCAGGCTGCAGTTTCTTCCATCACTACCTCCCAGCAGGGGAGATGTGGCACTCGACCCAGACAGCAACAATGCAGAGTGCCAGCTTTCACTGAGGTACTTGTAAACACAGCTCCAAATTGCACCTTCATCACCAAACTGTGCTCAGTCAGAACAGCAAAACCCCCACACACATGTCCATCCAAACACCAAAGAGTAACCTCACCTCTCCTCCTAAGCAGAATATTTCTGCATCTCTTTGACTTTCTCCATCTGTTCCAGCCTTCCTTTTTGAAACCCCAGCAGGAAAAGAGGCTGTTGATCCTATAGGATCCCACCGGTGGCTGTGGCTTACTGCCCAGCTGCAGCCCAAATCATCTGCTGATGACACCAAAAACATCACCCTGGCAACCATCACTGACATACAGTACAAAGCTGAGGGTGAAGCATGGATTCTTCTCCAAATCATTTCTGCCATGTAAAGAACATATCATCGATCACCCTCTAGGATGACTGGTCTGTTCCAGAATCAAGGAAGCAACATATTTTTAAATTGAAATTGTCTTTTACCCTCTTCAGGACAGCGCTACAGGAAAACAAAGACCAAAGTCACCACAATTCCTCCTAACATTGGAAGGATGGCTCTCATCATTCAAAAGTCAACTATCTTTCAGTTAAATACAGAATCCGTGCAATTGGGAGGAGAAGAAGATGATACCCAACATTAGCAGATATGCAAATACAATACAAAATGCCAAACTAAGGTTGAATGGAGACAAAAGAAAAAAGATGCTGGAACAAATATAGCCACATTGCCTCATAGCAAAAGCCTAAAGAAAGTCTCTGCTGGAGGAGATCCTTGGGGTAAATGCTCTCTTTTCAGAAGGATCAAGCCAGTCCTGTCTCATGTTTAAACCCTGAATTCAAAAATGGCTGCATAAAAGAGCCCCAAACCTTTGTCAAGCCTCCAGGGGCACAACACAAGTTGAAATGAGTGCCTTGCTGAGACAGCACTGTAAATAGCAAAGAAGTCCTATTTTCCTGTGTTCACAGACAAAGTACAGTCCTACAGATCTGGGTCTTAGATTTCCAATTCATTTTTGCCAGAGTCATCCGATCCTGCTCTGATGCCAAAGATTGTAACTCAGTTGGCGGTGGCACAGCCAATACTTAGTGATGTAACAAAGATGGCTCATTCAGAAGCCATGTTTCTGAAGGGGACATGGATGCAGATGGAGAAGAAATTAATTCCTCCAAGGAACAACAACAATCCTTATTTATAAAATGACTGAGATTCCACTGAATATAGACTATCTCAAAACTATCAGCAATTGAAAATGGTACATTTTAACTCAAAATCAGTGGCCCTCAGATGACATCTTGAAGGGAAGGCAACTAGTGACTGATGGGAATTTCACAGACAGATGGGTTATTTGGAGTCACGGCACTTTGGTCCTTCTACAGTGATGGGCAATAACTCAGGCAACCCCGGGGACTAGGAACTCATGTATGACACATGACTTTCACACATGACTTTGTCTCTGTGAAAAGTAAGGGTCTGAGGGTTGGATTAAATGACCCCTTAGACAGCATTCCCAGAAATTGTCTTTATTTCCCTATGGTTGGGATGCCCAAGGTGCAGGTCACTATTCCCTGCAGCAGGCCCAGGTGCAAATATCTGTGTGGGAGCTGGACTCTGGTGGATTTGATACAGTTAAATAAAGACAGAAAGTCTCTTTTACCCACTTTCAGATTCTGGCCTCAACCCCATGTGCTCATCGGGGACACAGTAAGTGCTGAGCCCACTGGCTAGAGAAATCAGAGCTCCTGAAGGAAAACCAACAGGAAAGAGGGGAGATGCTGGTCTGCCTTCCAGCCTGAACAGCAAACAAATGTCAGCTCATGAGCTCTTAGAGACACTGCAAAAGTTTCTGGCCGCTACAGAGAATTCTTAACAACTCTTACTTGAAGGCTCTCCTGCATCTTCCAGTTCCTGGGAGACCAACGGCAGAACTTTACCTCTCTCCTTTCCTGCCTCTTAATCCCAGGGTGGTTGTAGGTTTCTAAGCCCCTTTACTGGAAGCCTCAACCAGAGAGCAAGCAGGCCACCTGGGTTACAGACAAGCCCCTTTACTCATGGCCAAGTTCAGGAACTGCTGAGCAAGAGTAGAAACTACAATACGAAGAGGAAGGTGTGTTTGATGTGGTACATGATGAGACAAACAAGACGTGGCTCCAGCATGAAGGGAATCCACAAAACAGTACCCACCTTTCCATGCGTACTGGGTTCTGCTGTGTGGGAGCAGACACAAGCAATCAAATTCATATTCATTCTGCATTTACTACTGGTATTGAGGAGGAGCCCAAGAGAGAGCAACAAAGAGTTCTAAACATCAGGAAAAGAGGCACTTACCTCTCCCTGCTTGTGATGTTAATTACAGAATCTAAGAGGAAAAAGCGATGGATGGCTAGAGAGGATGACTTTCTGCTTTATATGAAAGACACTGGTTGAAGCTAAGAACCAGCTTCACAAGGCAGAGGAAATGCAGCAGATATATGGAAGAGGAATCTCTCAAGGCAGGGCATCACACCCCAGAGGAAGTTACTGAAGAGGTGAGAAAGGCCCCCTCCCTGCTAAGCATCTCTGAAACACAGCAGTAAGAACACCTGCGGTGTATGTCGAGCCCCACCACCCAGGCCCCACTGTGGGGCACGGTGCTGTGCTCCAGTGTGAGCAGCCCATCATCACACAGCCTGGGTTCGATCCGTTTTATCCACTGTGCAACCTTGGGTGAATTACTGGACCTTTTTAGACCTGTTTCCTCATTTGGAAAAAGAGGGTGATGAGAGCGTTTACTTCATTAAGTGGCTGTGAAGACTGGATGAGCACCGGCTGGGAAAGCAGTGAACAGTGGTCGGCCTGTGGCAGGTGCTCAATAGCTCATTGTTGTGGTTTCCGTGTTGTGGGTCTAGAGGCTAACTTCCCAGAGATCTGGTCGGCCAGGTGACAGTCAAGAGCAAAGAAATAAACAAAAGGGAGAGAAGAGAAGAAAATATTCTGGTCCATCGGAGAGATGGCTGTGAGCCCTGCCATCTCATTTGCTCCTCAAGCCTGCGATCCTGCCTCGGGCTAATGTCTCAGGCACCAAGGCAGGAACAATTCAACCAAAGCCTGGATGTTCAGTCTCACCAGAGTCATATCTGAAATGAGCTCAGCACAGTGGCTTTGACTGACAGATCTGGCCATATACAACACAGAACAGCTAAGTCTCACCAGAAATAAAAAAAAGAAAAAAAAATGAAGGATAAAATCCCCTTTTCCAAGCAGTGCTCCTAGAGATGAAAAGTGCAAACATTTACTACTTCCTTGTGAACATTCCAAGAAGAGTGAGCCTGGGAAGAGTGATGCTATGACTTTCCAGAAAAAATACAGTACACCTGGCTAAATTCAGATTTCAGTGATAAGCAACAAATACTTTCAGTATAGGTGTACAAATATGGCAATCCTTAGAATACACCCACACTGAAATATTACTGTTGTTTGTCTGAAGTTCAAATTCAACTGAGCGTCCTGTGTTTTAATTCACTGCATCTGGCAACTTAAGACAGGTGTAGGGAGCCTCCTCTCTGCAGTCCAGACAAAGCTAGAAATGAACTTGAAATCCTGCAAAACTAGAGTGAATTCTGAACAATCCCTCCACTTGGTAGACAGGCTAGGGAGGAAACTCATTCCAAGGAAAGATGGGATCCCTGCAGCAGAAAAAGGAAATCTGATATGAACAGCATTTAGCCCCAATGTAAGGGGTGAAGCGGTCCCCTTGGGGAAATAATCTGGGCTTGTTAACAGGATACTCAAGCCGAATAACCCGTCTGTTTGTAGAGAGCAGCCTGCATCCAAAAACCAAGCACATGCAATTCATGGTTGGTAGAGCTATATAATTGCCCCATTTGTCAAAACTCTAGGAAGATCTCATGGAAACCAAGTGTCCATCCCCAGGCACACTAAGCCAAGTGCCTTCACACGCTGCAGTGATGGGTTCCCCTATGCGCCCTTCCCTCTAGATGGCCAGCTCCTTGGGGCAGGGACAGAGAACTTTCGATCTGTGTACCACACAACCCAGAGGCTTGGCCTGTGTGGCTCCCTGAAGGAATTCACGGAAAAGCACTACATAGCCTTTATGGAAAGAAGTCAAAAAAGAGAAGTGCTCCAAATGAAAAAGAATTTTGTTTTTATTTACTGCCTTTAATGCACCCAATAGATAATGCTTCTTTGTAGAGATTGTCTATGTAAGGACACTCCATGTTAGGAGCAGAACTATGGACATGCAACAGGAAGGAAAAAAATCCTAAAACCCTAAAAATCTTAGTTGCACTTTTTTTTTGGTAGGGAGGAGAGATGAAGGCAGAAGTCGACAGGCAAATAAGACATAGTAACTTGCATAAGGACCTTAAGCATGTGTCAACAGTGCATCTCATGGGCATATATGAAAGACACTAGAGCTACCAGAAAGGGAGTGAGCAACAGAAACACTCGATCCAATCTCTTCTTCAAAAGAGTTCGTCTCAGAATCAGTTCTCAGTCACAGCTCCCACTATGTCAGCAAAACTGTAACACAAAATCCCCACCCAATGTACTAACCATTATCCTAACCATTACCAACCACAAACAATGTATCCAGCTAACCACTGTCCACCAGTCATAGGAATGCACAATGAGAGATAGTCGTGGTCCTCGTGAATGGCATCAAAATGTGAAACTGAACTCTCGCCAAGGTAAATCCTGCTTCAGGACAGGTCTCTACCCCAACTGGAGCCCTATCTATCGGAAGCCTTCCTGTTTACCTGTCTCTTTATTGAATTCCTTCCTTCCCTGGACACCTCCTACTTCATCTTTCCTTCTATCACAGCACACCCATCTTTCTTCTTCATATGCTGAGGTAGTCACCAATGAACAAGTCCTGAAGACCACCCTCTTCTGGCCTGTTTATAATGAACAGAGTAACAGAGCATGTCATCTCCAACACCCAGGAGGTGGACAATGCTTTCCCCGAATGTGAGAAAAAAATATTAGCAGTTTCCATTAGTATTAAGCTCACATTTAATTTTATCCCACCCATTTTAATTGCTCAGTTTGCATGTGCTTTGTAATGGATATGCATATTAAACTGCAGGCACACAGAATGATATGCTAAATAAACATGATGGTCGCTTGTGCCCCATGATGTAGGGATGCATTAGCAAACCATGGCAAAACTTACTGGTATTTTATTATGCTCTCAGTTGTGACACTGGATAAGATACAGCAGGATTTGCCTGTCTCAGACCTCAGTCAGGAAGACTCAAACAGCCTGGAGGTGACCCCAAGGGTGGGGTGCTGGGATCATCTGGAAGTTTTTAATTCACATGGGTGACACTGGACTCAGAGGGATCATCACCTGCAGCATCTCTACGTGACTCTCCAGATGGGCCTCACAGCAAGGCAGCCAGAGGCCCAGAAGGAAAGTGGAAGGTACCCGGCCTTTCCAACACACCTCTGGAATCACCTGGTCTCATTTTCTCCACAGAGAAAATCTGTAGAAGCTGTCCAGGTACCAGGAGAGGGGACATTGTTTCACCCTACTACAGGTAGTAACCAGATTCCATTGCAGAACAGCACAGGGATGGGAGACAGTGCTGCAGTCATCTTTGATGAATTATCTGCCTTGACTCTCCTGCTTGTTCTGAAATCTGCTTCCTCCCCTTCCTCTTCACTGCTCCTCATATTGCTGGGGGTAAAAGTTTCCTCCACATTTACATATTCCCCAGGTGCTCTTGCTGAAAAGCTTCTGACTAGGTGCAAAGGACACAGGTAAACCCTCCCACCCCCGCCTCCAGAGATCAAACAGGGGCAGAAGAGAGGAGTCCAGTGTAATCAGCTCCACTTAGCATCTCCCAGGGCTGTGTCTCCTCCCCAATCACCCTTTTCTTCAGGCATTACTGATCCCAGCTCCTAGTAGACATTATCCACCTGGGATCCTAAGATTAAGCTAACTTCTGCTTTGGCTGATCTGCGGTAGCACACAGGGCAGTGGGGGCCCTACACAGCTTGCTAGTTCTTCCAAACTCTTTGGAACCAGTTCCCAGCATGAAATCCCCCCCATTCCAACCACCTGATGTGAACTCTGTTTTCCTGGCTATGTAATAAATACATTCATGTTGGAGAGAAATACTCCAGAATGTTTTACTGGTACAAATGTGGGCTCGGAAAATTCTGTAGCTCATGATGTAATTGAAAAAGCTCTGGAAGGAGAGCCGGCCTGTCTGAGTTCTGACCCTGGGTCAGGCAGCAGTTATGGGCTCTGAGCTGCTTAGTGCACGGGCCTCAGCGTCTTCCAAGACACTACGAGCTGGGGCTTTCAGCGCTGACATTCTCAGTCTCTCGCACACAGAATTGGCCCACTAGATCCAGACCTAACCACACTGACCTTGATTCTGAATGTCTCATCTCCGCACAAACAAAAAACAAAAGGGTTCAGCACAAACAAACATGATTTGTTACATGAATCAACAGATGCCACCGGTCAGGCTAGATGATGACCAGCCCTGACATGGCGCTGAGAGTCAGCCAGGAGGATGAGGTGGCACGTCTCAGGAGCACATGTTACCACATCCAGGACAGAACTGCCTCTGAGACTCCAGGTGAGAGCAAAATGGGGGTAACTGGACCCTGATGAAATTCAGCAGACAGAGCCCCATCCAAGCTTAGAGGAACCACCTGGGGGTGGTCAAGCCCCTATCTAAAGGGGAATGCTTTTTTAAACAATAACAAAAAATCTTATGACATGAAAGGAAGTTGGTTTGCTGCAGAAGCAAAGGAGACTGCAGTTGAGCCTGGCCATTAGGAGAGAAAGCATCTACTTTAAAGAGAAAGGCCTGTAAGGCAGAGCTGACAGAAAGCAGACAATGCAGGTAGGAGTCAGATTTTTCTCTCATAGTATAGAAATGACTCTCCCCTTTTATACACAATGATTTGTCTCTTTCCTACTCTGGAAGATGCACAATTAACAAAACTGGTTGTGAATTCAGTGAAATACCTTTAAGACATTTGAAGGAAAAGAAACACTTCAACAAACGATAATCATTTGACCAAAATTTTACTTCTAAAAATTCTGTTCAACTGAATATTATTTACAAGAAATGAGTTACAGATCTACAACTAGCATTCTTGGGTCGTAGAGAAATTTTCATTTTTGAGCTACATCTTGTAAAAGAATTTGGCCAGAAAATAAATCTAAATACCATTCAGGAGCATAATTTAGGAAAATACTCATTCAAAACCAATTCCCTGAAATAACGTTAATGATGCTGAAAAGCTAACAACAAGAGCTGTGGTCTCTCCACACATAGGCACTGCTTTAGAATCCGGTCTAAATTGCTACCCTGGTTCTTGCCAGAATATTCAAACACAAAACTGAACTTTGAGGATTTGAAAAGAGTGAGAAACAATTGAACCAGTTCTGACGGAAGTAAAATGTATTTATCCTACTTTGCTAAAATCACTTCCGCATTGAATGACTTTGAGAAGATGAGAACACATCATGTGCACAAGGGCAGGTTTCTTCCTTCTCTCAAGGATACATTCGGGCCTAGACAAATTATACAACCCTTATAAACTCAAAGCAGGCTGAATAATGCCAAATGAAGAGAGAAAGGGGAGCAACCAGCAGTTTCAGCTAAGAAACAAAGAATAATTCCACTTAACGTGTCTACTGTCTAGGTGCAGTGTTCTAGACTTGGAGTATCATAAGATGAAGAAGACCCAACTGGCCTTTCAGGGGTCCACCATCAGCAGCAGAGTGGATAACTACATTAATTACTAAAATAAAACATAGTGGAGGACCCAGAAATACCTCTTCTAGGTACTTATCTAAAGAATGTGAAGACAGAAATTTAAAGAAGTATGTGCTTCCTATGTTCACAGCAGCATTACTCACAATAGTCAAAATACAGAAATGACATAGATGCCTATCAATAGATGACTGGATAAAAAGTTGTGAGAAAAGGCAAAAGATTTATACGAATGGGGAATACAACAATGCAGTATATGTATATATACTATACACACATATATAAATATGTAAACAATAAAAAATAAATTTTTTTAAAGCTGGGAGAGATAGTCAATTGAAAACTAAAAAAAAGATGAAATCTTTGAAATCTTTTGTGACAACACAAATGAAACTTGAGGTGACTACACCCAGTGAGATGAAGTCAGAGAGAAAAAGACAATTACCAGATGGTTTCTCTCCTGTGGGGAATATAAATAACCAAAGTGAACAAACTAGCAAATCACAACAGAAACAACTCTTAGACACTGAATAATAAAGTGGTTCTTGGGTGGGGGAAGAGGGGAGGGCAGGATGAAAGGGCAGGGGTAGGAAGTGGGACAGGCTTCAGAAGGTTGGTAGGCAGTGAGGCCAGGCTTGTACAACAGAGGTGAAGAGGTACCTCTGAAGTTTACCTAGTATTGAAAATCAATAAAATTGTAATAAATTGACAGTGAGAAGCTGCATGGGAGAAACAGTAATATGTTAGGATTCAGGAGGTAGAAATGTGCCTCCTGTTTGAAAGCAACAGGAAGGTGTTTCAGAAGAGGGGTTAGCGTGTGTGTGGATGCACCTGACCTAAGGGATGAAGGAAGGAATGCTTGAGCAAAGCCAAAGAAGGCTGTGAAGGGGTTCCCACGCAGAGGAGAAAGAAGAACAGTGGACCTAAGGCTGCAAACCCAAGGGAGCCAAACCTCAGTGCCTGTGAGCATCAGGGGAGGACAGGGAGGACTTCATTCTACATACAATAAAGAGTCACTGGTAATTTTGGAGAGGGCTGATATGATCTTGGATTTAAAAGGCAACCGTGGCCATCTGAGTTATGTTCCTAAAATCTGTGTTCCTCAGAGAGAAGTTTGCAAAGATCTCTTATCAGAGCAAGAACTCTTTCTCTCTGTCACAGCTGCCTTGAATGTTCCCACCCTCGCCTGAGTTTTAAAAGCCTCCATCTGAAAACAGGCGCCTTGTTCTCCAAGTCACTGCCTCCAACTGTTCGTGCCGTATGGACCCCGGCTGCCCGGTGCCATGTCACATCTGTCCGCCCGGCAACGAGCTGCCGCATGAGCATGATGTGGAGCATCTCCCCGGAGCTCGGAAACTTTGACTTGCCTGGGAGCATTCCCAGCAACAGGGAGCAAAAGGATAGATATTTACATGGCTGCATAGTATCTTCACCATATTGTCCCTCAATATAGTTCACTTCAATGTGATCCAGCACCGTGATTCCTCTGCTCTCACAGAACCCAAGTTCAGAATTCTCCCCCGAGTCTGTAAATTAAAGACAGAATTTTTAGGGAAAGTTCTCTCTTCCTCCACCCTTGGCTTCCATGTGTAAACAGACTCATTTTATCTAAGGTGAGTGTCCTCAGCAACTATGTTCCACAGGTTAAAGAGAGTTCAGGCTTTGTTTTTTTGTTTTGTTTTGTTTTTTCCTTATTGGCATAAATAATGAATTAGATTAAAATTCAAGTTTCAAAAATCAAGCTGAAAATGAGAACAAGAAAAGGAAAGAAATAAGCAAGAGAGGATCAGGTCATATGACCTGAGAGGTTATATCCACCTCTCTCCCTCCAGGGACCTTCCCCTGGGACATGTCATGGGTTGGTGCTGGCCCTGACTTGGTCGTAGGAAGTCTGACACCAGAGAGCCCCTTCTGGGGGTTCAGGCTCAGCAAACACAGCAACTCATACCTGTAAGGCAGTGCAAGCAATGGGAAGAAAGGGCTTCATAGATGTGGTGTATATAGCTGGGAGCAGAGGAGACCTTTCCAAAGGCTTCACCCACAGGTACTCATGAGCTACTTTTCAGTGGAAATTCAAGACCAGAGGAACTTCTGTACATCTCTTTAATAAGCCTCAAGAGAGAGAGAAGGCTGGCTGTCAGTTCCCTTCTTAGTCCACCTCCTGCAGGAGGAGCCCAAAGCCCCCGCAGGTTGAAGGCTGAGAGGACTGGGCTTCTGAGAGGCTGCGGGCCCCCAGAAATCAGTGACTTCTTCTCTTTAAATGCTTTGCTCTCCAGAACAGCAGTCAGCACTCCACCATGTCCCTTCCCACTTTCCTGCTGTGGCCCAGGCTGGAGGGGAAGCCAGCAGGCTCCACATCTGACCTCTCAGAAGGTGAGAAGGGAAGGTCAAGGAGGTGAGTTAGGCAAAACCCTGATTCTGACAAGTTAAATAGTGACTCTAGACTGCTGTGTGGAGACCAGCAGCTGCACATGACTATTTAAATTGTCTGGATTCATCATGGACAGCAAGGTAGAGAATATTTCTGTGACAGCAGTAAGCTTCACTGGACAGTGCTGGTCTCAAGGTTGTTAGGAAGAGACTTATTTGCCTCTTGATTACAATAAAATACCTTGTTGGAAAAGTGAAGAGGCAACCAAGGAGTTAATTTGAGGCCCAACTTTACTTTTTGTGGGTTTTAAGGGCATCAGGGAATTGCCTTGAAGTCCAAGATATAAAACAGGGGCACTGAACCTGGGCAGGCGACTCCTAAATCCTTTCCTTACAAGTACAATGAAGCAGCAGGTATACTGGGGAGAACCTCAAGTTCACAACAGTCAGGAGTTCCAGAGGCAAGTCATCCAATCTCTCCAGCCTCGGCTTCTTCGGCTGTCTAAGAGAACATCAGCACTCCCTCATAAAAGAAAGAGCATGAGATATTTGAAATCTATTTAGAGTTCCCTGTTTGATGCCAAATGTCAAACAACAGGTAGGTGTGACTTCGTGATTGGAAACACAAAGTGCAGATTCTGATGCCTTTCTCTCGCCCCTGTGAAGGGTCTCTGGGCACTAGTGCAATTCTTTAAACCACACCCTGGCTCCCCACTGCTGCTCCAGAGCCACTATGTTGCAGATGTTTGATAAGCCCAGATTTTCCTCCTCCTCTGCCCACTATCAACACAACACAAAGACAAGTGCAGCTTATTTTAATGTCACCCATGAAGTGTGCCCTTGGAGTTCCTTCTGAATTTTGAGGGGGGAAAGAAAGACAATTAACAAAGACATCATCTTCTGAAGCTCAGCTATTGCCAGTGTACTTCATCTGGGCTGGGGTATCAGCTCTAAAAGAAAAAATATTGGCAAAAGGCGGGAGAATGAAAAACACATTTGGAAGAGTTTTAAGAATAATCAGGGATTCTTTATACTAATCAGCAGGTGTCAATTAATGTAGGCCAAGTCTAATAAGCACTTTAGACCAAAATGAGGTATTAAATAAGAGAACAAGGAGAGGCTGCTGGCCTACTCAGGAAAGTTTCCTAGGGAAGCTCAAAATGGAGGCAGCTTCTGAAAGAGGTGACAGATGTGATCTGACTGCAAGGAGGGAAGACAGCTAACAGGGGCTGTGGGCTGGGGGTTAAAAGAAGATGAATTAGATTAGTACTAAAGTGCTTTGAACAGATGAGTGTCCAGCAACCCACAGGGGTCACACAAAGGTTCTTGGCTGCCTCCGGTGAGGGCCCAAGGCAAGAGGGAGGCCAAGCAGCTTCACGGGGCACTTCCTCTGGCTAACAAATGGTAATGGGGAGCAACTATGGATTCTTGAGCAGGGGAAAACAGTGCTCAGTGAAGACAATTCCAGCAGCTGTGAGCTGATGGAGGCGAGGAGAGGCAGCAGGAAGCCTGGAGAGTCCTGCGCTGAGTAGTAGCTGTAGAAATGGAGACCAGGATCAAAAGAGACACAGCAGAGGAAGAACTGGTAGAAACTGGTGGAAACAGGAAATAGGGGCTGTTGGATAGACTGCCCCCGGGGTGGGGTGCTGCCAGGTCAATGTGTCACTGCCAGGTCAATGTGTCACTGGCCAGCAGAGGTATGTCAAGTAAGGGCAGTGTGGAGAAGGGAAAGGAATGCCGGGTCTGTGTTTCTTTAACATTTTCAAGAATGAGTAGAATGTTCCAGGGCAGATTTTTCTAAAACAACAACAACAACAACAAACTGGAGATATAATCCGGATGCTGAAAATATAGATTTCAGAACCATGGAAATCAGTTTGTGACTGTAACCTTGAGCCTTCCGAAGAACTTGAGGAGAAAGGAAAAAAAAAAAAAAAAAAGAAATAGACACTAAAGCTGGAAAAGATGTGGAGAAAATGAACCTTTGGACACTGTCTCTGGGATGTAAATAGGTGGGGCCACTACAAAAAAGTGGAGGTTCCTCAAAAAATTTAAAATAGAGCTACCGTAGGATCCAGTAACCCCTCTTCTTGGTATTTATCCAAGGAATGAAACACTAACTTGAAATAATATATGATCATTATAGGCACACTCTTCACAATCACCAGAATATGGAAGCAACCCCATTGCCTAAAAATGGAAGAATAGGTAAAGAAGATGTGGTATATTTCTAGCCATAAAAAGGGAATATCACTTAGCTATAAAAAGATGAAGTCTTGCCATTTTGGACAACATGGACCTTGAGGCAATCATGCTAAGTGAAATAAGTCAGGAGGAGAAAGACAAATGTCATATGAACCCTACTCGTTGGTGGAATGTAAAAGGGAAAATAGCAACAACACTAAAACAAAGGCTTTACACTCCGAGGTCAGAATGGAGGTTATCAGAGGGGGAAGATGAGGGGAGGCAATGGGTCGAAGGGGCTCCGTGGTTGGTAGAAAATGGTGACCAGACGTTTGGTGGTGGGCATGGATGACACATACAGTGAGAGGTGAAAAACCATACGCCTAAAACCTACACAATAAACTAATGTCACTGGCTGTAAACTAATGTGACTGTCATAGAAGGGAAAACAAAGGAAGAAATAGACAATCAATTAAATTCTGAGAAAAATGGTAGCAGCATCTGAGGTCAAGATGGAGAGCACAGTCTCTCAACCTCAACACTGCTGACAATGTGGACATTTGTTTTCATGGGCTGTGCTGGGCTATGTTATAGGATGTTTAGCAGCAGCCAGGGCTTCTACCCAGTAAATGACCCAGAGAGAGAAAATGGCTCCCCACTGAGAACAACTTACATTCATCTGTGGGACACTTGCCTGGTTAAGTCTTGTTCTAAGTATTTAGGAGTATTACTAGAAGCTGGGAAACAATGTCTAGAAACAACTGTACTGTTACTATTCCCCTAATATAAATAAGAAAGCCAAGACACAGAGGCTATGAGATATTTCAAAGGTTGCACCACCAGGCCTGAACTGTGTCAGGCAGCTTGGCTCTAAGGTCCAGTTGTACCCCGAAAATCCACTACCTTTCTGTGGGCCTGGGGGCGGGCAGGGAGAGTGACAGAGAGATGGAGATGCCTGACCTGGCACCCAGAGGATGCTGGGACTAGCCCAGCTTAGGGATTTCATCAAGTGGGGTCAAGTCAGGGAAAGAAAGTAAATCTTGTTTCTGGACAATGAGAGCTTCTCAGATGATGGTGCTGAAAGCAGGGGTGGTGCTGAAAGCAGGTAGCAGGAAAAGAGATGTTTGTGGTATCAAGAAAACGGGGTGGTGACAGTGACAGAGAACTCCCCAGGAAAAGAGGGGTGAGGTCAGGAACAACAGCACTAAAGTGTGAATGGTGGAGGACCCAAGGACTCTGAAATTTACAGCAAACAAATCCTAGATATAAATTTAAGCAGGAAAGAAACTGAAAACACTGACATCAGAAGGAGTTGACTTTTTTCAGCCAACTTCAGTGAGACCAATGATTGTGACAGGAGACAGGAGACACTGCTCCAAAAGGTGATGTGCTGGGAAGGGGACCAGCATGTGTCTGGGGCTCCCAGCAAAGGTTTCAGTGATGATGGGTTCTGGAAGGAAAGACTGAAGCAGGTCAAGTGACCTCACTTCAGGACTTTCTAATCTACCCTCAGCAGCATGAGTGACAGGACAGAAAAAGTAGATTTGATAGTTTGGGGTTTTGGGGGATTTTTTGTTCTTTTCCAGAAGGGTTGGTAACAGAGAAGTGAAATGTGAATGTGCCAGAGCATGGAGGGGAGAGGTGGGAAGGGACAAGGGGACTGTGCAGTCATATGTATAGATAGGGTCAGCGATGGAAGTGAAGCAGAGAGAGTGAAGCCTGGAGTTCATGGAGGAGAGAATCCAGGTCTTGGGGTGGAAGTGGGGGGGCGCTAGGATTTAGGGAAGGGGTATTGCTGGCAGTCTAAATGGAGGTTCAATGTAGACAGGGTAGAGAATATGCTAGTAGTAAGTGGTTTATGTGCCATGAAAATGTGCAGGACTGCACGGATCTAACAGACGAAGACGTTTCTTCAGCATTCACTTTGAAGCATAGCAGAAAAGGGCAAAAATGTTGACTGTTTTAACTGAATAGCTAAATAAACACTTGTTTTATTAAAATTAGAGAAAATTCTTTCCCTCTGGGCAATGTGAACAATCCACTTACAATGAAAAATCTAAGAGCAGCTGAATTTCCACAGCATGAGGTGCTGTGTGCATGAAATTACAGGGTTAGAAGCATTTATTTAATCAATCCACCATGTCTTCTAGAAACATGTCCATTGGATGGGCAGACAAGAAGGGCCAGGAGGTTTAAGAGATCCCCCTAAAAGGGTAGGGGATCCAGCAAGCAGCGCTTGCAGGTGAGGCCAACCTATGCCTATAGGAGATGAAAGAGGAGGTGCAGGAGAGTCAGGGCACGGGGTCCTCAAAGCTGGCTGTGTGCTGGGTCCTCTCAGGCAGCATTTTAAAGATACTGATGCCCAATCTTTGAGAACATTCTCTAAAGTTTCTGAGATCTGCAAAGGAGTGGTTGCCCATTCATATGCTCAGTTCGCTATGCCTTACACACACACACACACACACACACACACACACACACGCATGCATGAAGCCAGCTCCTTCGTGCAGCGACCAGCAGGGAGCGTGGCTTTACTTGGCAACAGCTCCATCCTCCAGCTGCACATGGGCTGAAGCCCAAGTGCACCGAGGAACCAGGCGGGAGAAAGGGCACCTGCACTTTCCTCCATACCCATCTCCCTCCCTCCCCTGGCCACAGAAGGGAAGGGAGACCAAGACCCTGTGCCTTCACTGCATGCCATCCCTTCTCCCAGGGAACTGGAAGGGCCACATGAAGACCCATGTGGCTCCAGCCTGCAGGTAGTAAACTCAAACTCCAGCAGACCGCATTCATTTTATATAAAATTAACCCTGAATGGCCTCCGCTACTAGTAGGCACCATGGTACAAAAACCTAAAACCAAGAAAAATTCCAAATTGATTTATAGCTGCCATTTAATGCTTGACATTCTGTGAACTCCGAGTGCTTAATTCCTTCCCAAAATGTCTGTATGCTACCACGGAGAGGAGGGAGAAGACAAAGAGATGTTCACCGAGCACGCTGCACACAGCAAGTGGCACGGACTGGATTATACGGCCAGGCCAGCGTAACACCCAAGTGTGCCCCAGGAGGGGCTGGCAGGCAGGCAGTCTGGCTGACCTCCATGAAGAGGTCGTAGAAACTCCCCGGAGTCAGACAGGACTTCCAGGGTGGCAAGCAGCTGTCGCTTTTTGCCTCTCTCCTGGAAATGTGCCAGACTACTGATGGCTCTCCCCCTCCAGGCCATGAAGGTGGACAGTGAACCCAGAGCGACCCCCCTCTGGGGACACAGCAGGACACACTCGGTCCACCCTGGAAAGTGGAAACCCCTCCTCTGCACAGTTCACGCCCCCAGCCCTTTCCTTCCACCCTTTCTCTTCCTTTTCTTTCCATCCTTGTTTTAGGTTTTTTTTCCCCAGCAGTAGCACAAAGTGGAGAAAAAAATGCAGAACTTAATTGAAGCTGATGCCTGGGTGTGTCGCTTTTCTCTCTTTGCTTCTCAATCTCTCCTTTTTACTCCCTGCCCTACCGTGCCTCTGCCACTGTCTCTAGTAAAAATAAAGCTCTAGCCTCAAATCTCTCTGCATTGTTGCTTCAGACAGACTGATTTCAGGGTCTACTGGAACACCACCCATTCCCTGAAACCAGGCTGGGCCCCGGAGTCCACACACTTCACTCTGTGTCCCTCACAAATATCCACCGGCAGTTTGGCTATTTGTCTCTGCCTGAGAGGGTGGCTGAGGCACAAGCTGGGGAGGTGCTTATGTGGGGAGGATGGAGAAGAACCTCAATTTCCCTTTTCCTGAGCCACTGAGTAGTCACCAGCATCGCTCCCAGGATGTGGACAGGAGAGTGCTAAGCTAGGCACTTGATGTAGGTTATATCTCATCTACCCCTCATGTGACCTGCCTCTGACAGAAGAGAGAGACTAAGGGTCCAAAAAGAGAGTATCTTCCTCAAGGTCACTTGGAGGCAAAGCGGAAATTCAGGATTCTGAACCCAAGTCCCTTGGACACCAAAGCCCTGGCTCTGGAGGCTCATGGGCTGCTCTGTGGACAGAGGTAGTGGGTTTCTGACCTTATCTCCAGACTGACACTATTCAATGTCCAGGTTTTCCTGCATTCAAAAGGCACAGCAGTTTCAGCTTAGAAATCCTGGCAGCCTCCTTTGAGAGGCAGTGCCTGCCATCAGGCAGCCAGAAGAGTCAAAGCTCCTGGTAAGAAGAGCAAGGAGGTGGCAGCCCCCACAGACAGAACATACTTTACTGGGGACGGAGGGGACCTTAACAGAAACCTGAAGATATCTTGGGTTTCAAAGAATTAAATTAAAATTAAAATCTTAAGATACTCTTGGGTTTCAAAGAATTCTCACCTTTGATGAGAATCTATTATCGGGGTCCAACAAGAGTGAAGGACCATTCGGATAGGCTGAGAGAGAAGCTCCGGTAGTAGAAAGTGTGAAAAGCCAGTGTTCCTTTATGATGATCTCATGTGAAATCCAGTCACCCCTTCCCAAACACGTGAATCCCCCAACTCCCCAGTAACACTGCTGGCAAAATCATATGCAGGTTAGCTGGCCAGTTTATACCACTGTCAGGACACGACAATTCTAGCTCCTTCTCCAATCATGTGTGTTCATGCCTCAGCTCCCAGCTTCAGGGCTCCCTGAGAATAGGCTAAGGCCTTATTCCACAGCAAGGAGAACACAGAGCATGGCATTGATACTGGTGGGCTGCTACCCAATCCATGACACCTTGGAATATTGATATTGTGAATTAAGGTTACTTATGAGACAGCTGGTGCAAAAAGAGAACACTGTAACCCTCCATTGTCCTTGCAAGCAGGAGATAAATTCCCCACGTGGAAAAGTATCCTCCCTGTAACAGAAGGATGGAAGCATCCTCATCACCAGATAGGAATTTAGGGCTGAAAAAGCTAAGTAAACAGATTTTATTACTTCTTCACCAAGCTGCAAGTCTAACCTTTGTTTCTTCTCAATTCTTTGTCTGAAAAGGATATGGTAAAATGCTTTGATCATTTCTCTTGATTCCCTCTCTATGGGACCTCCATGTGTAGAAATTAAATTTGGGGTTTTTGTTTCCCGTTAATCTGTCTTATGTCAGTATTACTAGACCAAAAAGCCTGGAAGTTTTATAAAAGGGAAAAGGTTTTTCCTTCCCTACCTTCATAAACATTTTATGTTTATGAAGCAAGCCTTCATAAACATTCTATAAATGAATCCACAAGGCTGGTTAATCTTGGAAGAACAAAAGACTTGGGTCTCAAAGCTTTCCTAAACAGGCCCATCTTCCAGAGATGAAAACCTGGAGGATATCTGTCAGCGTGTGCACTGAACACATGTACATAGAGAAGGTCCCTAACCTGGCATCTGTGATGGGCTCTTCTGGGGTTACTTGTTCCCTAAGACTCTGCATAGAATTCGGAGGATTGGTGTAAAATCAGAAAAAAAAAATCCCTGCTCAACAGGAATGTTGAGTACACCTTTTAGGTATCACTGATGATGGACTTGTGTGGACAGGGAGCAGGAATAGGGGCAAAGATCAGCAAGGGGAGCCAGGGCCACAGCATGGCCTGCAGAGATGGCAAACAGGGCTACAAAGTCAACTCTAGAAAAACACCTCTGACCCCCTCAACCAGGTGCAAAGTCCTGCTCCTTTCTCACAGGAGAGAATGTAAAGGACTCCATGTCCTGCCTGGTTGAGGATGAGGCTGCATTCGCGTTCTCCGCAGTGGGCTCCAACCACACTCCAGGTTCCACCCCACCCAGTCACCATCCACTCCTTCTGAGCACCATTTTTCAAAATAGATCTGTAAAGGTTATTTGATTTGCAAAACCTCATTAATTTCTAAAATTACAAAATTCATGAATAAAATAGTGTCTATCCTGCTCATCATTTCAGGTATGTCATGTTAGTGTTTGTTCATTAGTTTTGAGGTCTTAGATGTTTATAAGGATGCCTATATCATTAACTTTGAAGAATAAGCTTAATATCTGAAATCCACTTTGTTATTCAATTTTAAGTAATTACAAAGTTATCTGATCGGCTTCTAATACTCAAGACTAGGGATTTGCTAGCCTGGCTATCCTAAGTTAATACTTTTCATATTTTTTTTCCTGTGCTGGCTGAGACTATTATTTCTGAGATGCAAACTTAGAGAATCTTTTCTTACTTGTCTAAAAGTAGCCATTTATTGCATGCATGTTGATTTCACTTAAGCTTTTCTCCTTAAATGCCTACAGAAACTGTTCAGTGTCACCAATTAAAGCACCCTATTCTCTCTGCTGAAAAGGTAGTCACTCAGAAGCAGCCAGAAGATCTAAAAATTCCATTACTTTGCTTTAATCGCCTAAATCAGTTCCCTACAGCTTGCCAAGCCTATCCTCATAAAATCACAGCTCCAATAGGACTTTTCTTTTAAAAGTCATTTTGATGGTTATTATAATCTGGTCTCTTCTAGGTATTTGGTAACCAAGAGATTCAATATTTTTTTCCCAATTTAACATCTATGCTTATGAATTTGTCATTTCCAGCCATCCTCTCTTTAAAAAAAAATGGTTGGAAACTAGATCCCAGTACCCTCCAGTTTTCTGTGCAACTTCTAACCCTGCAAGGACCTCTTCCTTTCAGAGGGATGTAGAATCCACAGTAAAGACCTGGGCTTACTTATTAAATGTTTCTAAACTAATGTTTTAAAAATCCTGCCCAGATTGAATTTGGTTTTTCCCCCTAACACGGGCTAGAATCCAAATTATACACACATGCAGCTTCAGACACAAACACAGGAGTGTGGCTGTGTATTAGTTCCCAGTTCTAGGCTCCGTCTCTAAGAAACTAAGAAGATGCCCCTCGCCTTATGTGATGATTTTTACCCTTTATGCAATGCCTGACATATTTGAAGTTATCAGTTTTTATTCCCAAAATCACCCTTCTAAATATGGAAATAACCTACTGTACTGTATGACAGAGATTGTGGAGAGTAAAGAAAAATTAAAGGCATGAAATATTATATTTCTCTTGCCTCAAAACCTTATAATGTTAGTATAGCATGCTCCCCTTGCCTTTTCAGATTCCACAACCTTTACTCTTTCTAAAGAGGTTCTGTGCCCAACATAATCACTTTGCTTTTTAGAGTAAGCTCTTTGTTCATCTACTTAGGCTTCTCCCAGACTTTGTTATCGCAGGTCACAAGCCACTCTACCTTGCACCTGAGACAGGTAAGAACGTTCTAGACTTGGCATTCAGAAAATCTGAGTTTCAGATCTTTCCTCTCCTTTGATACAAAAATTGATATATGTGTTTGATCATCACTAGAGTACTCTGCATCTCATTTACTTCACCTGTGAAATGGGTATCAATTTCCTTTCCCAAAATACTTCTGGGGGAGGGGGCGGTTTGGGGTTTCTTCCCAACAAGGAGTTGGAAAGAAAATGTACATGAAACCTCAGTCAGGACAGAGGTGCAGGAAAAGGAGGTGATGGCAGGATCATAGCCATGTTGGCATCTCTATGTCTCTGTTACCTTTTTCATTGAAACTTCACGGCCTTTCTTAAAACACACATTTGCTTGCAGGTTTCCACAAAGTTTTCCATTTTATTCTGTGTGTGATTTTTAGTTCATGGTCTCTGCCTGAAGCTCACTTCATCATTTAAATCCTTGAAGAATTGTTTCCTACGTGTGGGTACTCTCTGCATTTTATTTCTGCACTAAGAATTTATATTTTCTAAATATCCTAGGAACATATCAGCTCTTGGCCATATTCTGATGGTCAGCTTTGATTTGGTAAGATACTCAAAGAAGAGATTATTAGCCTTGACCTAGGAGTTTCAATTCAGAAACAACCATGCCTTGCATACAAGAGTAACTATGCTTCTTACCCTCACCCTCAAAGAGTCTCTGGGTTGGTGGAACCCAGAGCCATCTTCTGTGGGTAGGACTATTAAATGCTTTGTTTCTGACAAATGCTTTTCAAAGTGAAATAGCTCACTTAATTCTCATGACAACTAAAAAGTCGGGATTATTAATTAATATCTTACTTTTATAAAAAATCTTTATGTGCAGAGAAGGTATTTTCTCAATTCATTAATAAGGATAGGAGCAGAAACCCTAGCAGTCTGATTTCTGATGTCTTGCTGCCAACAACTGTGTCCACATCTGTCACCATGTGAGGATGCAGCCATGAAAGAAGAGAGAGTATACAGGCCAAGAGCCCCCCCCCCCAAAACCCTGCAAGTATCATTGGAGAAGATGGTGGTCAGAAAAACTGAAGGAACCCAGAACCAAGTGACTGGGATGGACCAGTGCCAGAAACATAACCCACTTCATCCTCTGCATAACTGAACAATAATTACACTATTTTCTCCCCATGTACTCCCAGAAGATGGTCTGGGTCTATCCTACTTCAAATGAGCCTGTCAGGAGAATGAGGTCCACAAACAGTATTATCAATCCAGGTCTACCCCATGTCTGCCCCACATGCTCCTCTCTTTCCTCTACCTTCCTCCCTATGGAGAACTGGACACACACATACACGCCCAGATACACACACACACTCATAACTTCTTCTAAGTCTTTGACCAGTTCAAGTCAACTATAAACATTTACTACCAAGCTGGAGAGCATGAAACTAAAGGGTGAGCTTAGCCAGATGGCCAGATTCAAATCCTCACTCACACCTGTTTTACTGATTTCCCTGACTCAGTGCCCTGACTCGGAAAATTTAGATAATAATTACATCTACCACTTCTGGGGGCTGAGACCACCAAATTAGTGAATACATGTAAAGCACCAAGTGTGGGGCGCATGGGTACCACAGTTAACATGCTAATACCATGTGAACAGCTAGCTATTAATTGTTGACAAAGTGCCAGCAGCCGTTAGGCAGGGTGACTCCACCAGGGTGGAGGTTGTTTCTGCCCTTGAGAAATTCACATGGAAGGAGTGGGCGGAACAGACACTGCACAAGACACATTTCCACCCAGGGCCCTAGAGCTGCAGGACAAGGGCTGAGACTCCAGTCTGGGAGAGCAGAAAGAGCAGGAGCAGAGGATCCCAGACTGAATACTGAAGTGAAGGGAACTGAAGCATGGGCGGTGAGGTAGGGAGGGCAGGCAGACAGAGTTGGAGGTGCAGGTCAAAGCCTGAGGGGGGAGGGGGGTGGAGGATGATGTGTCACCCACACTGTCCTTTTTCTCAGCTGTGTCCCCATCTCTGTGTCCACACTTCTTGGCTCATGTAAAGATAAAAGATAAGACTGGGAAAAAATAGTTCTATACATAAAGCTAGAGAGATTAATCTTGCTCTCCTTTCTGACTAGAAGACTAGATAAACACTGTAAAAGCAGGAGACAGAAACCAAAGATTAAAAGTCACAAGTCACAACACCTAGGAGCTGCTCTGTGTTAGGTTCTGGAAATGCTGCCACAGACGCCCACTTCACTTCCGGTATTTTCTATTCTCTCACCCAGTGGGAACAATGGGCTGTCTCAAAACCATTGAAAGGAGGGGCTTTTGAGGGAGATGGTAGCATCAATAATATTGCACACCTATCCACTAAGATTGTGGTTTAAGGAGACTGACAATTTCCTCACATGAGTCACAGCACAGAAACTCTCTCCTCTAAAGACCTCATTTTATAGAGGAGGACACAAATTCAGCAAGGTTGTATCACCTGAAACCTTGAACCTGAGCCACACTGTGCAGGACCAAGATGAGCCCTACTTTCTGGGCCCCTGACCACCATGTCTTCCTCAAGACCACCCTGCTTCCAATGACTGAAAAGAAGTATGGAGAGATGCATGTAGCTAAGGTACCAAAACCCTATTTGGCACCCATGGAGAGAAAACTAGAGTCAGAGCAAATGTGTCCTTTGTATTGTACACTCTGTCACAAACAGCCCTCCGAAAGAACAGTTGATAAAGACATTTTGAACGAGGTAGTGCCCCCTCGTAGTGTGAGCGGAGATAACTCAGAGAACAATTGTCATGCGCCCCAAGCGTAATAAACCCCAGCAATGATGCAGTTCTCCCTTTCTGACTTCCATGGTCCTAGCCAACTATGATTTGCCTCCAAGTAGTGTTTGACAAGGAGGTTTGACACAGAACTATGCGTAGGAAAAGTGGGTGATCCTCAAACGGTCCAAGAGTGGATGAGTAGAGAGGGGTGGTTTCTCCTTAAAGGAAGTAGTCATCAAAAGGAAGAAGCATTCTGATGAGATGGCAGAATGCAGCTGAGAAGATCGTGCCCGCACCTGAGTCACCATGTGAAGTGGAAATGATGCCCACTGCCACCAGGAGTCTATAACCTTAGGGCTCACTAGAGTAAATAAAGGTCCAAACACTGGCTATTTTGTGGGGTTCGATTTTCCCATCTGAAAACAAGTTTGTCTTCTATAAGATACAAGCCCAAAAAGAAGGAATCTGGAAGAGAATCTGTTTCAGAGCAGAGGCTATCCATGGTTGTCTATACAGACACCATAAGCCCAGATGTTCTTTCACATGGAGGTAGCTCCAGATAATGTAAATGGCTGGGGTGGGGGCAGGGGGGAAAGGAGGTAAGAATCAGAGTTGGAACCCTGGCTAGCTTCTATCCTAAGCTCCGTAACCCACATCTGAGAAACAGAAATAAGTGTCGATCCTGTGGTAAGGGTGACACAAGACAACATGTATTAACCTTGAATACAGTAGGCACACCACAAATACTCATTACCCGTTCAAGACCCAACATCAACAGAATGTCATCTGAAACAAAGGCAAGGCAATTCCTTTTAGTTAACTATTATGTTTGTGAACAGCCATCATTCTTAACATTTTCAGTTCACCATTTAGCTTTAAAACGATAATTCTGGTGACCTAATTCCAAGACCTTCTTACTCCCTTCCCTAACTTTTATTTCAATTGCATAAATGTCATCAGTTATAGAGTCCCTCTATTCACAACTGAAAGATCATGCATAAGTTTCAAAATTAATCTTGAATTTCATACTGGAATCAAAGCCTCTTTGTATATAGGTAAGTAGGTGCAAAATAAAAAGATGAGTAACCACAGTCCTGTTTATTCTAGGAAGCCCAGTGAAGGTGACACGGGGGGAGGGGGCTTAATTATGGAAGAGGCCTCAAGGGATTTGTCCCCAAAACCAGCATTAAAAAGCACTAGAAACAGAGAAAAATAAAAATAGTATGTGAACAAACAATGTGGGTGGGAGAGGAATTATTTTTAGTTGGGGAGATCAAGCAAAACTTCATGGATGAGACAGCCTTTGAGACAAATCTTGAGAAATAGAGAGGATTCAGGGGGAATTTGAAGGGAATGTAGAAAAGTGTAATTAGCGATGAGTGAGAGCTCAGTGAAGAGATACTCTAATGAAGACAATGCAAAATGAAGCTCAAAGCAGTGAAGCACTAAGAAATGGGTATATGTTGATACTGTCAGCTTATTACTGGCACTAAAGACACTCTATTTCATTCTACATTAATAAAATTCACCCAGAGCATCAAGAGGCACTTGGATGGCAAGTAAATAGAAAGATAGCTGGCATAAATATGTCCACTTTATCCTCAGCTCACATTCATTTCCATCATCACCTATTAACAGTCAGCATCTGAGCCCTGCCCACAGCAGGTAACACTGTGCTAAGCACCAAGGAACATTGAGAGACACCAGCACAAGCTCACTCTCAAGGAAAAATGGTAAATCAATCAACAAACAAAAGTGATCTCTCTTCTATGTACAGGCTCTAAGGAAACCCATCTAGTATTCTTTTTCTCTCACCAAACATCCACGAGGTCAACATTTCCCTACCCAAGAAAGTGCTTCCTCTTCTGAGTACCTGCATCTCAGTGGGGCAGGATCTCTTCTGCAGCGTCCTTTCTATCTGGGCTGAAGGGAAAAGCAGGATCCAGATGCCAACAGAACCAGACAACCACTGAAGTCTGCCTTCCCTGTCAAGCCCAGAAACAATCCTGAAGTCACTAATGAGGTGATAAGTGGGAGAGCCGTGAACCCCCAGAGATAACAGTTTGGGTTCCACAGAACTCAAGGATAAAGCTGACCTGCATGCTAACAAATCCCAGGGAAAAGACTGCAGTCTGTCATTGGTTTAGATGTTTTTCTAATATAGAGCCAATCAAAGGTTATGTGGAAATCCACTCGGTGAGTTTACTCCTTAGGGTACTGCTCCACACATCCCACCAGCCACTAACCTACGCTGATCATCTTTCTCGCTCACCTGCAACCACCACTAGCAGGTAGACAGGAAAGCATTCAGATTTTTATTCTCAAATGATTTTTCTTTTGAAGGGAACTTGGGTGCATAAATCTGCTTCTTTTTCTCACCTCCGTACATGCATTTAAGTTCACATTTGTTTTAAAATGGAGGAGAGCGCCTGCAAGGAAGGATGTGAGAAAACTGTTCACCCCACCAGCTAATAATCAGTGATTAAGTTACAGTCAGCGAGGAATGAAGCTGCAGGCCTCCTACCCCCTTCCTCCTCTTCGTGCCTTTAATATTCAACTTCAGTCACTGAGAGGGAGGGTAACGTGGCTAGTGGGTTCCCACCAGTGCTAAGATAATTGCACCATGCACACCTCTCACTAGTCAATCCAGGTCTGCCTCTCCAGCCCCATTTATTAATAGTTTTCCTACATTACAGTGTTACAAAGAAGTGAAATGAGGCTTGCCTCTGGAACCTAGAAATGGGGCACTCTCCATAAAGACTGAGGGGCAGAGAGGACGTTTACAGAACCAGGGTCACTCACCCTGTTTCCCAGCCACACCTGCTCCAAGGGTGTCAGCATAGCCGCTCCCAAGCTTCCCTAACTTTCTACACTAGGCTGTGTCCATGTTGTGAGAGCACAGGTGCAGGGTCCAGCCAGCTCTGCTCTCAACTCAACTTGTGGTCCAGACCTGGAGCATGCACTGCCCAGGAAAGCCCCTCATGCTCATGGCCAGGGGGTTCAGGGACACTCTGCTGGTCAGGGAGCAGTTCAACAGTGACAGGGTCTCACATCGCGCATTAATACGCTAGGGCTGGGTGATGCTGGGTGCCAGTAGGTGCCCAACAATCACCTTACCCAGTGGATCCCAAATATGACCATGCAGCCATACCCAGCATGCAACATTCTGAAATGCCCACGGCCTGGCTCCCTCCCAGAGATATTTTAATTTAACTGTTTAGAGTAGGTCTGGGCTTTGGGCATCATGGCTCAGTTGGTGTTACTGTTCAGTCTTTTGTATTTGGTTTTTGTTAAGGTTGTGCAGGTGGTTTTATTACTGGAGTGGGGAGAAAGAGCTGGTCTCAAGGTTTCAGATCCGAAAATCTCGAAGCCCAGAGTCATGGCATGGGCAATACCACAAAGGAAAATAACATCAGCAGAAACAAATACAAGTTTCTGACTCTTAGGACCACCATCTCCTCCATGGTCATTCAGGCAGTCCCTGGACACCCCAGGAAAAAAAAATCCTATTTTTTAAAGACCTACTACATGCCAAGGGACTCGCCTGTGCTTTGAAGACAGGTGGGTACATAAATGCCCACTGCCAGCAGATTTAAGGGACACACATTCCAAGGTGACTTGTGGTGCCAGGCAGTGGAAGGAAAAGCACTGAAATGAGATTCAGTGGACATGATTCTGTCACATGCGTGTGGCTTCAGACTGTGTGGCTTGTAGTTAACCTTGAAATTACTGTCACAGTTTTAAAGTGATGGTTGTAGAAGAGGCCAGATCATCTCCAGTGTGTAGCCCATGTCTCACATGTACACACAGACATCCCCCGTATCTCAGGGTACCTCCTTACACAAATTAAGGCGATTTTTGATAGCTGTATTGGGTAGTAAGTCACTGCACAAATATACCCATACAGACACAAGTTTAGAGTGCAGGGGTACACGGTTGGTGTGTGTGTGTCTATGTCTATTTGAATACATATAGAATACACTGATCTTTAATCCAAGACACTGAGTGCTGAAGTAGCTAAGTGACCAGACTAAGGCCACAAGGAGGTAGGTGGCTTGCTTGAGAAAGTCTGGGCACTTTGACAGCAGACAATGAGCTTCGGAAGAAAAGATTAGGCCTTCGTGAAACTGTCCCCATCCCCCACACCCATATCGACGCAGTGGTTTTCTCCAGCCACTATCTTTAAGTCCTGTCTCTCAGGAAGAAACAAGATCTGTTTCCTAAGAAATCCTAACCAGTTGGAGCCCTGAGAGCATCTACATAAAGATTAATGAGAAATCTAAACTTGACATTTCTTGCTAAAGGAGGAAATTCACAGTCGTAATCAGGGAGTGAGCGAAGATGTGGAGGCTGGCATGCGTCGAGCACAGTTGGCCTTCGGGGAGTCGAGTGAGTTAATTAATCGAAACTTTCAATTGGCCTCATCTAGGAAGCGCTCTCTCCTTCTAACCCTGGACTTGCAGTAGGTTCAAAGCCTGTAGGCACGCACCCCTCCCAAGTTCTTTCCTGCTGCCCCATCTCCCCCAAGTCCCCGTACCCCTTGGGCACAGCCTTGTCCCTACACCCCCACCCACTGTGACGGTAGTCACTTGCCATGAGCACCCCTAAACCACTACTGGCCCAGCTATCTTCAGAACCAGAGAGAGATTTATGCAGTACATCTTTAAATTCTTCAGGCTGCGCTTAGGTTCTGTTGGTAATGAGAGGAATCAAGATCACATTATATTGAGAAATGGCCCAAGTGGAGGGGGGAAAAGAAGATGAGGAAGCAAAGGAAAATACAAATAAAATTTAGAAGAATGCCCATTTTAGATCTATCTTCCCTCAGGCCTTGCACTGCAGCCTCATCAAGTCTCCCCTCTCATCGCTCCATCTGAACCTCCCCATGAAGAATACTTCTGAAACACCAGCCCACTCTCAGAAAGGCTACCAAAAAGCATCTTGTGCCTTTCATGTGCATAACTGAGGCTCTCTCTTTTCATCACTCACTTCTGCCGTTGAAGAAAGCAGCTAGTGTATGAGAAACACAGAACCCTCTACCTCTCCAGCCCAGAAACACATGGGGTGAGGCTGGTCCTTCATTCCAAGGAGTTTGGCCTGGGCAAGACTCCAGCTTGCTCATTGACTACCCCCTAAACTAACAGCTATTCCTTTCTTTATAATGGCCATCAACAAAGCTAGCGGCAGTCCCAGGGTAAGAGGAAATCTGTATCATTTGCTCAGTCTAGAAGCCAGCCTGATAAATAGGGCTAGGAGTCATCAACTGCAAGAGCAAAATATAGAAAAATGACAGCCTCTCCCTTTTAAGAAAACCCTAACTTTACCCATTGGCTTGTGATCTGGAATCTGGAACTTCTAACCAGTGGCCAGAATATTCTGTGACAGTGCTCTCCCCAAATAGGGGTGTGGGGTGCGAGGAAGAGCAAGAGCTTGTCCTTTCATGCTAACTTACTGTTTCCCTACAACCACCTTTCTTCCCTCCTCCTACAAAATTCCTGTGTATGCTTAAGGACGCATTTAAATGTGAAGCCCTCAATAAGGCCACCTCATTCTCCCCACCCTCTCTCCTTTACAGATCTAGAGTATGGGATGAACACCACACACGTCTTCCCTCAAATCCCCAGCTGCAAGAAGGAACAGACCAGAGTTCGTGCCCTATCACAGCACAATGTTTGACAAAAACTGGTTCTTAACAAATGAATGTTGAATAACTAAGTGAAGCAGATGACGTAAAAATAAATCAAGAGGCTAGCATGAAAGAAAAGAGACTAAAACACAGAAATAAAAAAATTCAAAATAACATGTGAATAGATAAACCCAGTAGCAAGAGAACATGAAAAGAGAGAGACAACTCAATTATGAGAAAGAAAGAAGACACAGAGGACCCGGAGAAGAGGCAAAGGATGTGGGTGGGCGAATGAGAGGAGGAGGAGATGGGTGAACTTAAATCCACGGACTCCTCTCTGATTATTCTCGCTTTCTTTTCAAGAACACAGCAGAAATACAGGCATTCTCCAAGGTGGAACTTTGGAACATTCTCTATGTGGAACTGCCAGTGTAAGACACGACAGGTAACCAGGTCCCAAAATGGTGTTGACCAGTGAGGCATGGCAAATCTGATCACCTGAGAAGAGGAAATGCAGAAACTCAGCCCAAGCCTAGACTTACTGGAGTAGGATGTGCACTTTAATAGGATCACCAGGCGATTCTTAAAGTCAAGTCTGAGAAGTGCTGATAAAGACATCTGAAGTTCACAGATAACCTGCACACTTCACTTGAATTCATGGTTTGGTGCACAAAGCATCGGCGCTAAAGCCACACAACTTTAAGCAAAACACATTTCACATTCCTGGACTGTTGGTGACTTGCTCTCTTAAATGGGAATCCCAAGGGGGATGCTTTCTAAAGTGTCAGAGAGCTTTGATATTCTTCACCTCACCTAAAACACCCACTCCAATACCCACCACCACAAATCGCATCATTGACGGCCATTTTACTTCCTCACTCCATTCATTCGCTGAGTATTTTTTGAGGTGCCAGTCACCATGCTAATACAAAGATTCCATGATGAAGAAAACATTCCTCCCTGCCCTTGAGGAATCCACAAACTTTGTAGGAAAACAAAACATAAATAAAATCATAATAAAGTGTAGTAAGAGTTATGAATAAGCACTGGGGGAACACAGAAGGCAGAACAACCACTCTGCTTAGGAAAGTCATGAGAATATCTACGAGGGGTCAACACAGACATCCACCTCACCTGAAAGCACTAGAAGTGGAGACGGAAATAAAGGGGTCAGAGAGCTGCAAGGACCCAAACAAGGGTACCTGAACATATATCCCTAGGCTCCCAATACGAGCTCATCCGCCCAGTGGATCTTGCAGAAAGACCACAGATAAGCCAAGCCCACGTGGGCAGGTGAATCGCAGAAACCCACCTTCTCCTAGTTAAGCCGGCTCCCTCAGCCCGACTACATTCTGTTCTTCCATCTTCAGCAACCTTCTGAAAGATCATATCAATTCAACCACTAATCTACTCTCCCTGGAGACTTCTTGTGGTTGCAAAGAGGGGGATGCACTTTAATAAATGTGAACAATTCATTAGACTGGTAACTCCTGATCTATATTTACTTAGAGAGAGAGAGAACGCTAGTAGCTAACTGTATGCACAGTAGCCCAGCCTAACTGACAAGGTGGTTTACTGAAGGGAAGAAATTTCTAGAATTCTTAAGGAGGGTGTAGAATGGCAGTGTGGGAAAGGAGCTTTTAATTTTCCACCTTATCCACTCTTGATCCCAACAAGCTATAAGAGACCAGTTGTTTGGTCTGCCCTCATGGTCGTGATCAAGGAAAGACCTCTCTCACTCACAACACCTCTCCAGCCTTGGGAGTGGCGCCCGGTACACTCAGTTCTACCCCTGGCACCTACTGGCTGATTTTTTTGCTCTGACTTCTTCACACAAATATGTCCTTTCTCCTGTCACCTTCTCTAGTTCACAATGCATACACAATAAGTTTTTGCTTTGACCTGTTAGTAGTGGACATGCCACTTTCATTTTCACATTTTTGAACCAGAAAACAGGGGTTAAAGAATTTCATTCTAGGTTCATAAAATTCCTGGAGGAGATGGAAGAAGTTCTGACAAGGTGATAATGAGATGGTCAAGGGGTGATTCAGCTCCGACCTGCTTCACCTTGTAAAATGCCAAGTACCCCACCAACCACTTTCAGCCCCTGGGTTGAGCTCCAAGGTCCCTGCTCCTCCCACACAGAACTAGGTGTGTGGACTTGAAGGTTCAGGATGATGCCCCAGATTCTGAAGCCATCTTCAGAGCTGAGCAGGAGCACAAAATCCACCTAACTGCTGTTCCACCCTTCACCAGAGGAAGTCGCTCTTCTCACTCAACCTAAAAGAAGCATTGGGTGTGCAAAGTAGTGACTAGAGGAATTTTTTTTCTTCCTCCTCCTTTTCTGTCATTTCGCCTACTTCCTTATTCTCTTTGCTGTACCTGCCCCTGCCATAAATTAAATACCTACAGTGGCAAAGCGAGGCTCATCAGACAGGCTTCCTAGGGATGGGACCCATGGAGACAAGGAAGGAGACAAATCAGGGGCACACCCTGCCCCTCTCCATGCATGGGAACATGGATCTCCAAGCTGCCATATTCTTCTGTGTTCACAGATCCATCGCACTTTGCCCCACCCAAGCCACAGAGATGGCCGAGAGCATGTGGCCCCACTTCCCTGGAAATCTCCCATCTAACATGTTCGGCCCGGGATGCTGCCTAGGAAGTCTGTCCTGCCATTAATATTTTTTCCCTAATTGCACATCATTGAGGCTCTTCGATGGAAATCCGATGTGCTCTCTCTCCCACCAGGAGACTTGTTTCTTTCCCACATGTAATGGAGGTAGCAGAAGGTGAGAAGACAAAATAGAACCCAGTCAGATCTTTGTGCTGTGAGGGGAAAAAGGGAGAGAACAAAGACCTGCCCGGAATACCACTGAGTCACAGCTCCCGGAGCAGGGAACATTTGCCTCCTTGCTAGGGTCCCCAAAACTGTTCTGCATGTGGAAAAGGTATAGACCACCTGCGGCAACTCCTCCCAGAATCCCACCAAGCCCCTGCCAGTTGGAATTCCTCCCTTTCCTCTCTGACTCTTCATCACCTTCTATTCTTCCGCTTCTTCAGCACCCTTCCCCCCTTTAACCTTTATCCTTTGCCTGGTTGTAGGGCCAAAACGGAGGATGGCTAAGGAGCTGGCTTGATCCCATCCGCATTCAAGGTAAAAGTGGTCATCAAAAGGTCGCCTATTCCTCTCAGTCACAATAAACATGACAAAGAACCTACCAGGCACAGAGCATGATCGGAGGCACCAGGAACTCAAAAGGAGGCATGTGCCCCATGGATGCCCACCTTGCCTTCTCATCTGTAGGGATGAAACCATGGTGCGTGGAGCTGCTTCCCTCACCCATGCCTCTGTTCTATTTTGAAGTGAGATGAAGAGTTCATCCTCCCACTTGAAGGAGTAGAAGCAGATGGGGAACCAGCTCAGGTGTCTCTAAGGTGAGCACATACCAGTAACCTCAACTATTTGTAGACATGGCGAGAACATATTCAGAGCAAGATCCCACCCTCTCTCTCTGGTGACACTCTGGTTACATCTTAGTGTTTAGGCGATAAACACTCAAAAGAATGAAACTCAGGGGAGGGGAGTAAGGAGTTGGGATTATAGCCATCTTTGGGGGCAATGAGGAACGCTGTTCTACCATCACATTGGGTGACGAGGACCTTCCGCTACTTGCCCCCACATCCCTTTTGAGTGTTTTGGATTGTCTCAAAGTATGGTTATGAAAAACACCAGCAGAATAAGATATGGGGGATGAACACTTTCAAAAGGACCACAGAGGCTAATGATTCTGCTACATTCCTTTGAAGACCTTGATCTCGACCTGATTCTTGCATTTGGGGTGCCTTGAGAGTTTGTGGCTATGTGCTCAGTGGACGGTGAAAGCAGCAGCCAGCTCCCCACCCATGGATGGCGCCCAGCCTGTGGAGGTTCTGACCTCCTCAGGAGTTGTCTTGGATTGCATGAGTGACTAGCTGAAGAGTCATTTAGCTGATTCTTTTCCATTTTTCCAGCTATTTCTCTTTTCAGGTACATGAAAAGACTGACCAACCACATTTCACATTTTGTATAAATTCATGAGAAGGGGGAAAGGGAAGTATTCGTTCTATTTTGAGGGTACAAGACTAACACATGCAAGCGGTACATCTCTTTGTTTAACACAAAGACTCACGTGTCGAATTCTGCACCCCTTCCACATGCACAGCATTTTAGAACTCTGCAAGATAGCCATTTTGCAAGAGTGTGGAAGTAACAGTTTGCTTGGAGGATGTGTGGGTATAAATAGATGTGTAGACAGAAGGAGAAATTTACAGCTCAAAAATAATAGCACATGAAAAAAAATACAATTTAAAAGCAGAATATTGACAGAATTCCTCTTTTCTAAGCTAAAATTCCAACTGCTCTTAACCTGCAGCAACCATCCATTCCAGGTGTTCTGAGACCAGCCTGATCCCCCAACCAGACTTCTCCCTCTGCAGTAGGCCTCCTGGGAGCTCTGGGCCCTGTGTCAACCTTTAGACAGCAAGTGGACTTCAGGGCAACCATCAGCGTGAGCTCCATCCTTATTTTTAACGTTTAAAGGGCACAGAGAGGATGCCTAGGCACAGGAGCTAGAGGCATGGAGATAGCAAGGGGGAATGAGCCAGGCTAAAATAAAAAAGGTTTCTAGATGCCCATGAAAAGCAGAGCTTGAGCCCTAGGTGAATAAAATGCTATTTAACTCAAAGATCATACAGGTCTCCAGGCTCTATCTACATACATCCACCCCAGATGCCTGCCTACATCTTCTGTCCCCACATACATCCACACTCGCTGCCTCAAAAACCCAAAACCTGTTTGATGAGGAAGGAAATACCAAGGGAGATGGCCCCCTTTGTAAGAAGGTTTTTCCCCCCAAACAGCATTATTTTGATATCTAGTTAGCCTTCCATTCCCAAAATCCACTTGAGGGACTTGACAGGGATAAACAAGGAATCCCAAGCCCAAGTGAGAAGAAAATAAAATAGAATTTGCCCTACCTTGGTTTGTAGAAGCCAAACCTCTAGACGCACAGATTAAGGGAGTAAGCATGTTGAGAATGTCCAGTCTTCTCTTCTCGCTTGCATATCCACATAAGAAAAACGAAGGATAATTGAAAGGGAGATAATTTGAAATCCAATTTAACGTGAATTGGGTTTTAATCTTGTGTCTTGAAGAGATGCAAATTCAAAGGAAAAAAAAGACTGGATTCAAAGGTAATTCGGTGTATGGAGAGCAGCTCACAATGCAGAATTCAGAGTAATCATTCCGTTTGCATGTGAGGGTTGTGGCTGGACTATTTTTTTTTTTTTTAATGATTCTTCTGGTAATGATGGTTTTTGATTTTGGGAGCGTTACTGAAGAAGACTCTCTGTAGAGAAGCTGGGGGCCGGCTCTGTCCCTCCGTGGAGTGTGGTCATTCCCAAAGCGTCCCCTTCCTAAGGGGGAAAAAGAGGCGGTCAGGGTTTGATTCCAGTGGCCCCCGAGGGTGAGAAAAATGCATTCCGGAAAAAAAAAAAAAAGATATCAATTCGTTTTAAGAAAAAGGGGGAGGGAACCCTGCATTTCCCACAGAGTGCACATGAGAGGAATTGAAAACAGCTGGCACCGATCTATAAATAATTCAGAAAAGGTCTGGCTATACCATTCCTGGGACAGGCACGGATGAGAGGTGGGAAAGCCAACCTGAATGGAAAAGGAGAGAGGGAGGCAGCAAGCGAAGGAGGGAAGTGGGAAGGAAGAAGGGAGGGAGGGAGAAGCGGCCCCATGTAGCAGCACACACTCACACACACATACATACACACGCAGGAACACAATCCCCACTTAACTCGCCAGCAAGTGCGGCCCCCAGCCCCATCTGCATTGCTGCTGACACGTCTGTCTCGCTCTCCCCATCGCCTCCAGCAGTAGCGCCTCCTCCCACCCCGGGCTCGTGGCTGAATGGGTTCTGATGGTGCACGGGGTGGACACTGGGCATTTCTTGGAAGGGGCACACTGGCACGCGCGCGCACACACACGCCCCCGACGCGCACGCGCCCCCGCGCGCGCACTCACACTCACCCTCGCGCACACTTACCCCCCGCGCACACTCACGCCGCCGCCGCGCTGATGTGCAGCGCACGGGGCTTCACCTGCAACGTGTCGATTGGACGGAGGGTCGCTGCGCGTGGCTCCAGCCGGGGACACCAATGCCAGCCTCTCCCCTCCGCCAGGGGATTAACCCCTCCAAAAAAGACCAGAGAGCGCCCTACCCCTCCACCCAAAGAACCTTAAAAAAAAAAAAAAGAAAAAAGAAAGAAAGAAAAAGGCAGCCTCATCCAAATTAGCAGGTGCCGGCTTCTGCGGGATTTACGAGCTCTGCCTAATGACCAGGTTGGTTAACGGTTCCACCGCTTCGACCCTTCATCGGCCTGACACCTCAAACCCCCACATTAAGATCCAAGGCTTCAAAGCGAGTATTTACGTACCTACCCTGAGCGCTCCAGTGATTGCAGTCTCCGGAGAGGGGTGGCCGCTAGCCGCGGATGGAGGGTTTTCCCTTCCTGCAAAGCAGGATTAATATTCCATC
>PVHY01004962.1:0-87883 GCA_004024945.1 Uropsilus gracilis
GGCTCAAGCGATCCCCAGTCTCAGCCCCCCATGTAGCTGGTATTACAGGCTTGTGCCACCATGTCCGGCTAATTTAGGAGACTGGGTCTTGCTATGTTGCTCTGGGTGGGTCTCGAACCCAAGGACTCAAGAGATTCCTAGTCTCGGCCTCCCTTCCTAGGCATGCGCTAATTTTAAAGGATAAGAATAGGCAGTGACTTTCTGGTAACCTGACTTTCCAGAAAACTTACAAGTCCATGTCTTGAAACAAGTTAATGGAAAGGAGCAAGAATGAAGAGTAGTTTAAAAAGAGGGGCTCATCAACAAATGATTTGCTTGTGAGGGAGTTTTAAAGGAGGGAGTGAAGGGTCTACAAACAGCAGGCATGGTGCTGGAAAAGCATCAGTTGTAGATTACCAAACTTGGCTGAACACCAGTGAATTTACTGGAAGTGGGCCATGGCCCTGAAGGTGGGGGACAGACAGTGTGTTCTCTGGAAGAATATGACCAAGTTCCTAGAAGAGGGTGCATTTTGTAGCCAGCTAACTGCAATGTGAAACCTGGTCTCCAACTGCAAAACTTTGATTAACTCTATTTCTGTAGGGCTATATAGAGAGTTGTGTAATTGTTTATTTGTAGAGCATATGTTATTCATAGATGATATGTTTATTTGTATATAAGCTACATGTACATGCACTTATTGTAATTATATATATATATATATAAACCACAACAGAAAGGTTTGACTGTAAATAAATGTTACATATACATATTTGTGTACAGAAGTGAACATACATACAAATGACTACATAATAATCAAAAAGGCATAGTTCTTGCATTCAGCTCTAAATTTGAATCCCAGTTCTGTCATTAATGGATTCTAATTTCCTTTTCAGAAAATAAGAATAATGATATATATGTTCCATACAGATGTTGTGAGGAACAAAATAATGAATATATGACATAAGTGCTAGATAGAGATACTTATTACCATTTCTGCTACTATAATTAGTTGGAAAATGAGTATTTCATTCTCTGGGGTTGGTTGTGGGAATCAGAGCTAACAGAAAATCTGTTTAAAGTTGTTTTAAACAAGTTCATCCATTCTGGGTCTTCCTCAGGCCTCCTAGGGGTAGATCTATTATTTTTTAAATCATGTTGGTTCTATTGCAAGAATAATTCATTCCTATTTTATAACTGGGTGATTTATTGGAGGAATTCCATGTTGGGGTTTATGAAACATGAGGGCTCAGGTGACAGCTTATAAATCTGGTTTTAGGGAGCTGTCAATTCCACACACATAGAAACTCCCTGAGAAAGTTGTTTCTGGAGGGAGTGAGCTTGCTGTCACAGGATGCTTCAACAGAGGCACACAATCCTATGTGGGAATTTAAATATCAGATAAAGCTTGCACCACGTATTTTTGGAGGTCTTCTTCAACAGTAAAGCTACATAGCCTGTGGTTTTCTTAGATAGTGCCTTCTAACCTCCCTGTGCTCGGATTTCTGTATTGCTCGGATTTTTGTATTACTCACACATCAACCTCCCACCCCACCTCCTCCTGGTGGCCTCTATTCATCATTTACAAGGTCCAGAAGGAATCCAATAGTGAGGAGGGGAGATTACATTCTGAGGAAATGGGTAAACTGAAATAGGGCTGGGATTGAACTAAACCGGGCAGCCGGCTTCATTTACCGGCTTGTGCAAAGTCTTATTAGGAAAATGCAGCGATCCAGAACAGCAGCTTCCTCTGCTCTCCTGTGGTGGGAGGTGTGCTGGCAAGTGCTGGGGGTGGAGGAGACCACCCTTTACACTCCTGCCAGGCCAGTTTTTTCAGGCACAGCTCCCTTCTGTGATGGAAGGAGATCTGGTGCTGTCCATCAGATCTTGCTCTGCCTCATCTGATCTCCTTGAGCTTTCATCTCGATGAATGTCCACTCGCTCAATAAGTGTTCCTTTAAGCCATTTCTGACATATATTTCTTTTCACCAAACTGAGCATATAGAAATATGCTCCAGTGGACCCTGGGAATACAACCTGAAACACCCAGAGTCAAGATTGAAAGTGATAGTAGAGCAGGGCAATTATTAGGTAAAAGATGTGAAATACATTTGAAACATGGACTGCCTGTGAGGAGACAGTGATTGAATGGGAATAGCTGGTAGCATTGCAAGCTGCAGCTGGGGGGCTCATCTTGCTTAAACAATAACTAGAGCTTGTGAGATTCCAGTCCAGCATTAGTGACTTAACAACTGCAAAAGACAGCTGTTTGTGCAGCTCTTAAATCCTGTGTTTCTTCTCTCACTTGGCCTCTCTCTCTTTTGCTTTCTCTACCCAAGAGACACACATGTATATGTTTAAGTTATGACCTTTTCTTGAACTTCTCTAGGCTTCCAAGGGCCATAGGCAGCCTGGAAGGAGCAACGTTTGCTTTCTGGTTTATAGCTGCTTATGACTTTCCCATCTGTAGAAAGGTAGAAATATTTAGAGATATAACTAGGTAATTTTGTGTCTTCAGCAAGTTCGAAGATGTATGCTTATGCCATTCTCAAGGCAGCTTAGCAATTTTCAGAAGAAAAATGTCATAGAAGTTTGAGATTCTGTAATTATCTATTTATATGCTATGGATGCCCAATGAGGAGTCCAGAGATTGCCTCATTTGCTGGCTCTATTGCTGTTCATAAGTAAGTGTAATATGACACACACCCTATATTGGTTCATAGGGATAGGAAAATTAGTTATGTCACATCTGAAAGCCACTTTACATTCATAGGTCATAAACCGAGAGGAAAAATAACCAAAAGTTTCAGTATTCAATTTGTTTACTCTGAGCAAAATGCAACCTCTTCAGCTGATGAGAAGAGTGTGGAAGAGATGGAAAAGGCTGTTAGGAACTCACTTTAAAAGCTCAAAAGGTGTCTGGGACATTAAATAGCTGTTAAAAGCTCTAGTTGGATAATTTAAGTGTAAATGAGTATGAAGTATATGGATTAAATTTGCCTTAAAATACCGGTCTGAAAAATTAAGGAAAGATTTTTGAGACAAACACAGTTTGCCTTTTTTCAAAACCCAAACGTTTTGAAAAAATAATTTCAGAGTCTCAATGAAAGCTAAATGCAGTCAGATTTAACTGTCCGTAATGATCTTCCCATTAAAAGCTACAATTCAGTAATAATTATACCCACATTAAAATAAGTACATGTGTTTATGCACACATCACATAAAGTGTACGGATTTAGTCTAAGCTTTTAAAATCTTTTTCTATCATCAATGACAAGAAATATATGTCTACACATACAATGCATTATTGTAGACTACACACATATATGTATACATTATGAATATATAAATTATATATATATGTTATTATGTGTATCAACAAAATTCAGTCTGTGAATCTGAAAATGTAGTGTAGAAAAGCCTTCACTATTTGATATACTGGTTCATTTGACCCTTCTGAGCATTGTCTTTTTTTTTTTTTTTTTTTTTTACTGTTATTAAAGTTAGAATCTGATGTCATTTTAGTATATTTTACCCACTGGTTATTATTGATGCTAAATTTTGCTAAATTAATTTATAAGTTATATCTTATAAATTATATCTTATAAATATTTTGCTAAATATTTTATTATTGATGCTAAATTAATTTATAAGTTATATCTCTGATTCCTTCAGAGGGTAGTCACTTTGAAATAATGCTTTAAAATACTAAGCTTTCACTTTGTTACTCATGGAATTATCTTTTCACATGAGTTATTATGCAATGAGGTTACTCAAGAAAAAGCGACTTTTAAATTATTCATCATTATTATTATCATTAATGTCCTTTTAAGGCCATGCTTTTGCTTGATTTTAATATGGTTTTCTTTAGAATTTAAGCATTATGAGCAACATTTGGGGGGTAAGGCCCATTATTTATACATCCTGCTCTCTTTATTACATTAATTTTTAGAACATGGTAACTTTTATTTTTTCTTCACTTATTAGGGTGTTGAGAGTTCAAGAGGAAAGGGTAGTAAAATTTATAGACCAAAAAACTGGGGTCCGGAAACTTTGCCCTGGCTTACTATGGAAGCCAATGAAGGTAATAAGCTATTGAATGATTTCCTACTCTTTAAATTTATAGTGTTTCATTACAATATACTGATAAAATGTAAGGTATCTAGCCCAATGCATTGACATGATTTTTGAAGTTTTGATATGTACTATCTGTTACTGTTTTATGTGGAGTTTACAAGAATAACAAAGGGATTTTAGAACATGCCAAAGTGTTGTGTCATGAGGTCACCCTAGCTGAACACTATGGGGCCTAGTTTAGTTCCCTAGTGTATGAAACCTGCTAGTGCATCCCTGAACCTCATACCTGTGGCTCATGTGGCCTGTGTCTAATGATAGTTAGACCTTAGCCTTAAACTGTCATTTCTATGAAACATGGGCTTGGTGTGCAAGTTTAAATCTGTCAGAAGATTTACTAAGTCAATATATGATTTCATTTAAATTTCCATCCATATACTACATAAAATCAGTGTGCATGGCAAGCACCATGTAATTTTTAAAACACTGGTACAGCCTATTTGCTTGATAGAACATCTTTTTCTTATTACTTACAATTAAATCCAGCAGACATTCACCTGCCATGTACCAGGATCACAGTGAGTACTATAAAGGTGAAAAATATGTATTTCTTGTATTGGGGTTGCTCATTCATTTCTTTTGGTCTCCAGTGATTATCATTGAACCTTTGCTACATAACAAGTGGTACATATAGCTTACTGTTTTTAAATGATAATGTGTATTTTTTCTTGAAAAGTCTATGTATGGACTGGGTGGTACTTTCAGTCTGGCCAGCCCAGCTGATCCCCAAAGGACCACTGACTACTCACTTGGGCTAAACTTTCTTAATCAAGTCTGGCCATGACTTGATGTCAGCTGGGGTAATGGAGATGCTTGACCTTTTATCTCGCTTTGTTCTACTGGCTAGTACAGCCTTATTCCCAAGCTGGTAGTTACAGGTGTCCCAGGGGCAGTAATAAGACAAACCCTATGAGTAAGTGCTAGGGAGCATCTCATAGGGTCTGTTTGCTAATGTCTCCTCAGCCAAAACAAGTCATGTGGCCAAACCCAGCTTTAGGGAATGAAGAAATAGATTCTGTGTTTTGCTGGGAGTGGCAGCAAAATCAAATTACAAAGTTGCTTGTGTTCAGGGATGTGAGGAATTTGTGGCTACTTTTGCAATCTACCACATCACATTACCACACAATACATCTTTCAACAGACCGAATAGAAATCAGCACAAGGAACTAAAAAAGGAATCAGATTTGATGTATTAAGGAAGACTTTGTAGAATAAATGAACAGTGCATAAGATTTTGGAGGACAAACAAAAGCTCTTCAGGTTTAAGACATCTGGTTACAAGAACTAGAGCCAGAAGGACAGATGAGGGAGTGAAAGTGCATGAAGGAGAGAAATAATCAGATACCACTGTCCTTGTGGGGATTAATTATGCTGTAATGGTCACGCAAATCACACATAAAGTACTGCTTTGTTCTTGTTGCAACTGACTTCATTACTACAAGGTTTTCTTTCTAACGTTGGGTTCCCTCTTAAACCCAAATAAAAATTAAATATCTTTTTTGTTTTGTGTCATATTGCCTTAATTTTTAAGGTGTTCTGCTTGAAGGCTCTGCTTTGCAAATTAACTGAATACTAAGTGAATACTAAGCTGGCTTTTCTTTGAGAGGTATGTTTAAAAGACACAGACAATCACACCTGGATTGCCTTCTAGGCTATAAATTCTCAGAATGTAATTTTTGCAGCTTCCTTTTAGTCATCTCTCTCTATTTATTGTAACATTCAAATGCTCTCTTAGCCACAGTTTCAGATTCATCCCAAGTAGCAATTGGAGTTTTCATCTTACTACTTAGAGCTCTGAGTGCTTGAATAACAAGTTAAGATTCCTTAGTCCAATCATTCACTCAAACATATTCTAGGCAAATGAACAAAAAAGACACATTGCCATTCAGTCTGGAGTTTCTGAACTAGTCAAGGCAGGGTGTAACAATACTGAAAATATGAAAATGTAGGTTTTTATGTTGATGGTTTCATGCCCAAGAAAGGGATTGCTAGATCATATGACATTTCCATTATTTTAAAGATAAATCCAGATTGTTCTCCATAATTGTTTCACCAGTTCACATTCTCACTAATAGTTGTTATAGGTTTCCTTTTTCTTCCAAATCTCTCCAGCACTTGTTTAGATCTTTTTAATATGTACCATTCTCATGACTGTGAAGTGGGATTTCATTGTAATAGTAATCTGCATCTCTTATTAAAAGTGGCAATGAACATTTTTTTCATATATTCTTTTTGAACTTCTATAAGTCTTCTGCTACCCATTTATTAATTGGATTACCTGGTTTTTTTTTAGCTGTTGAGTTATAAGACTTTTTCATTTATCTTGAATATTAATACCTTATTAGTTACATATCAGAAGTATATTTTCTCTGAATAGTAGGGTATCTATTTAATCATCTGTTATTTTTCTCCTTCTATAGGAGCTTTTAAACTGTTTGAGGTAATACCTTGTTTATTTCATTTGTTTGTTTTCCTGCCATAATGGTTAAATCTACAAAAATATCTTTACTGTTGATATCATGGAATATATATTGCCAATATTTTCTTTCATGTATTTTAGCAATGGATGTCTTTTATCTAAACCTTTAATCCACTTGGAATTTATTTTTGTGTATGGTATTAGCCAGTAATCCAACTTCATATTTCTATTGTGTAGTTTTTCAATTTCCCCAATAACTCTTATTAAATAGACTATCCTTTCAACATTTTATTATATAGATATTTTATGGTAGATGAGGTGCTGGTATACCTGTGGGTTTATTTATGGACTTTTGATTCTTTTACATTGATCCATATAGATATTTTTGTACCAACACCAATATTTTTAATGCTTATAGTAAAGTTTAAAGTTAAGTAACATGAGGTCTCCGTTTCTCTCCTATTTTCTCAAGACTGCTTTTGTAATTCAAGACCTTTTGTAGCTCCGTATACGTTTCAGTCTTTTTTGGTGGGTTTGAAAAACTATTGCTTTGAAAACTATTGCTAGGATATTGGTGGGGTTAGCATTAATTTAGTATATCATTTTAGACAAGATAGTAATTTTGATTATATTGATTTTCCCCATCCATGAACATGGGGTATCCTTTCATCTTCTTTTCTAAATCCTTTAATAACATCTTGTTTATTTCTCATGTATAGGTCTTTTACCTCCTTTGTTGTTTCCAGGTATGCAAATCATTTTGAAGTAATTGTAAGTGAAGTTATCTTCTTAACTTCTCTTTCTTTTTGTTCATTGTTTATACATTAAAAACTATTGATTTTGTATGTTGATTTCATAGCCTGTGGCTTTGCTGTATTCTCTTTTATTCTCTAATAACTTTCTTGGAGTCTTTAGGAACTTTAATATGTACTAGCATATCATCTGTTAATAGTGTTTGTTTATTTCTTCTTTTCCTACTTGGGTTTCTTTTATTTCCTGTGTTTGTGTAATAATTGCAGTCAAAACCTCTAGTACTTAAGTTAAAGAGAAATGATGACAATGTGCAACCTTGCCTTGTTCCTTGTCTTATGGGGAAAGCTTTCAGTTTTTCATCACTGAGTTGTTATATTGACTGTTGGTTTGTGAGTTATTTATATCCATGTGTGTGAATAATTTTGTTATTATTCGTCATTTGTATCTTGGTGCTCCATCACTGCATACATATATGACTATTATTTTTCTATGTTATAGCTGTGTTATAGCTTAATCAAAATATAGTATTCATATTTATCTCTTATCTTTTATTTAAAAGTCTGCTATTGAGATATAAGTGCAGCTGTTTCTGATTTCTGTTTGATTGTCATTTGCTTGTATAACTGTCTTACAGCCTTTCACTCAAAGTTTGTGCTTGTCTTTGTTGCTAAGGTAAGTTTCTTATAAATAGCAGAAGCTTGGACTTTTTGTTGGATCCATTCAATCACTTTACATCCTTTGACCAGTGAGTCCACATCACTTATGTTTAGGGTGATTATTGAGATAAAAGTGCTTATTGACATTTAACTGTTTTTGTTGTTTTGCTTTTTTTTTTTTTGTGAGGAACAGGCTCTTGTTTCTTGTACTTTTTATTCTTTCATAGCTTCTAACCTTTGTTTAGGTTCTATTTTCATTGTCTTAAGTGTTACTTTTACTGCTTTTTTTAAAAGATTCTATTACTTTTTTTTTTTCAAGGGTTTGAATGGCTGTCTCTGTGGGCCATTGGACAGTCTGGTTTCTGATTGATTCTGATGTGTCATATGTTTACTTTCCTCCCCATGGTCCTCAATGTTAAGCAATTTAAGTGTCCCCTGCCTTGAAGTTCATTGCTCTGTCACTCTATAATGATCCCTTTAGTCAAAAAGTTTAGTCATTGCTCTGCAACTCATGGGTCCCTTTAGTCAAAAAGTTTAGTCAAAGCAGTCTCCAGTATACATGAACTCTGGTAACAAAGAGCCCAAAGGGAAGTTCATGACAGGGAGGATGCGGAAGAATTCTTCTCCATGGGACGTCCTTGTGTCTCTAAATGTATCCTCTTAAGTGGGGAAAATCGCGAAGGAGGGAGAAAGAAATTACGGGCTGGTGGGAGAAAGAAAAAGCGGAAGAGGAGAGTGAGTGAGTGTCACATCATTTTCTTTATTAGCCTGTCCATGTGCCTTCATTTTTCTGATATTCTGTCCATCAGCTGCTAACACCTAATTCTCTAAAAAATAAATACAACTTGAGCAAATTAAATGAAAAGACTTTGGAAAACCCAATTATTCTGTGTCCTCCGGTTGCTTGGAAATGGACTTCATTTCCCCCTAATGAACAAAATGGTGAGTGACAGTCTGGCCAAATGAGGCGCGTCCCAGCTCTGGCTTCATCTGTCAAGCGCATGTGGAGAAACTCTTTATGGATTGTCACTGCAGCACACAAGTGTGTGTGTGTGAATGTGTCTGTGTGCGTGCTTTTGTGAGTGTGTATGTATACATGCGTACTTAAACTAAATTGAAAAGCACTTGCTTCTGGGAGAGCTGCTTTTTTTTTTTTTTTTCCAATTCATCACAGTAGTTGCTACCTCTTGAAAATCTAGTAGGTTTCTCAGAAAGTCATGTTTATTATGGAAGTCATTTATTAATAATAAATAGAGGTGAAACTCAGTTAGAAACAGACATATTTTGTTTCCCGTACCTAATGTGAAGGCATTAATGAATAACTGACTTCTGCCTTACAGTCTGAGCATATTTCCTTAGTTACTTATTTTTATAGTATAGTTGGTTCAGTTGTTCAACTAATACTGTTTGAAGGTGTCTATTTTGTTGTGCATGGTGATAGGTGCAGGTGGGTAAACAATATTCTTCTGCAAGAATTTTTGATCTGATGGGAAGCACAGATGCATTGAAAGTGAGTTATCTAGAATATAATGTGTTGTGGATTCTACTAGAACAATCCATACAAAGGGTGATAAGATGTCTTTGCAAATCAAATTGGCAGTATTTGCCCCTATACAGTAATGCTGATGAGTGTGCACTTGTCAACTTTTATCTCAAAATATATGCACCTGCATTTCTATTTTAGGACCTAAAATGTGGCTATGACATCGCTGACAAATATGCCTTATCTTGAGTATGATGTAAAGTTTTTGTTCTTACACTTCTCAATATGAAAAATTGTACCATTGCCATAATCATTTCATCAAGAAATGATTGTTGGGCACCCCTTCTGTTCTAGGTATTGTACACAATGCTCGGATTCTGAGAGTACATGTTGTTCACAGTTTTTGCACTCCTGTAGTTTTTAATCTGTTAAGGGAAATGGAAGTTAAACAAATAATTACTTTGATAATTATTAACTTCAGCTATAATTTTGTGATATGATGGAAAGGGGCAGATTAAGAGACTATAATGAGAATCTGACTAAGTTTTGGGGAAAGCGTTTGAAAAGAAGTGAAATCTATGTGAGTCAGTCATGTAGAAGGGATATAGAATAGTCTATCAGATAAAATGTTTGTATTTTTTCTGTCTCCATATAAATATTCATTTTGTGCAAGAGCAGATGAATTTGGTCATAGACTTCAGTGAAGGATGTTGAAGCAGGTTGCTTTGGGAACAGTCGGGGAATGTAGTATGAGGTGGCAGGACTTACAGGAAATGGAATGCCCCATACCCTGAACATGTTCCGACCCTTAACTTTTTCCTTTGACCCTAGAGAAGGACATTTTTTTGATTAAAAAAAATTCAGTCTCATAGCTTCCTTTATTTTTATGAGCATTTTTTCTGGGGTAGATAGTATTTGCAAGTTCTTGCAATAAAGGTATGTAAGAAATTGAGTGAGATTTACAAGCAGAGAAAGCATAAATAGAAAGTGAAACCTTTAGGTTGATTAGTGTGGATATTAGAATAACAAACATTGGTGTTATATTTATGACACCCTGCTGACATACTTCATTTAATGTTATCATCCTAACCTGTGCAAAAATTCTGTGCAGAAACTGAGTAATTAAGAGAAGTTAATAAGTTAAGAGAAGTTGATAAGTTATGCCACATTTGGTGCCCACAGTTGACTACGGAGAGACTCAAAATTCTTACCCTAGTGTTTTTCCGCTGTGAACCAATTGCCCATCCACAATGATTTTGACTGTGTCAGAAAGAAACAACATTGGCTTCTACCTAACGCTAGTCTACCAGCTCCTCTATTTATTCTTGATAATACAAATGAAAACAAAGTTACACATAATTGTACAAAGCAATGCCATACAACATACCACAACACAATATATACAGTAAGTGCTTCTTGAGTACCTCCTATGTCCATGCAATGCACTAAGCACTGGGTACACAATGGTAAGATGGATTTGATTTTTTTTTCCCCAGTAGAGTTTATAATCAAGTCAGGTAGAGCAACAACTAAATGAATCATTATAATATAAGGTGATGAGTACCCTCAATAAAGAGATTAATAAGATACCATGTGAGCTCAAAGTCAGGTGGTTAAATACAGTTTCAGGTGTTAGTCACATGACTTAGAAGTGCAAATTGATAAATAAATAAGGGAAGGAAATATTTTTCAAAGAAAAGAACAGCATGGATGAAAACCCAGTGATTAGTTAGAGCATAGTTGAGTTCAATGTTGTCAAGATAGAATGTGAGGTGGCAAAAGGTAAGGACATCATAAGGGATGCCTGTTTGTTTTTTTTTTGTATTAGAAGATAATTAATAGTAACTGAATTGCATCCAAAGGCCCATGTTTACAGACTCATTTGACAGAATGCCTTCTTCAGACGGCCTTCTGAGCATACCTGTTACACTATAGACTTACTATGTCTTTGCTTCTAACAGATGACTATCTCAAAAATAAGTTGTTTTTTTTTTTTTTTGGATTGACTATATGGTTAGAATCAGAATTTAAAGGGATTTCAGAAGTCATCTTACTCTATTCACCTATCCCCAAACCCTGTTATTTTACAGATTAAAAACCTGAGGTCCAGTGACAATAAACTGCCCAATATCTCAGAGCTATAGTCAGATCCAACATTAAAATCAATATTATACATTTCAAAACCTTATTCATTATTAGGAGAAACATCTAAAACTTCATGAGTGCAATTGCTCGTGTTCTGACTTAAATTCTGCTAATTTGTTCAGTATCAAAGTCATTTATTTTAACTGAGAATTTTTATGCCATTCTTCCTGAATATCAGGTAAACATATGGCAAAGGCCATCTTTTGGACTGCTGGATGGGAGCCTATACTCAGCACTCTGTGCTGCCTAAACCCCTCAATCCTAGACACTGAAAATTGGTCACTATGACTCTGTGAACAAAATGGGAGGGGCAGCAAGGGTAAAAATGTGTCTGTTCATTCACAAATGTGCTGACCAAAAGAATTTTCTGATTTACTGCATTTCTCATTTCCATTTGGGCCCCAGAGATAATAGCTGGCAAACAAGCATATCTGTGACACATGGATAGAAAATGCCATCTTTGGTCAGCCCTTGTCATCACTCAGGATAGTACTGGACATGTGCTTATGGAGTCACCTGGAAATGCCCCTTCCAAATGCACTAGACTTTATTTTCTTAATGGCTTAGAATTACAAAATGTTTTCAGGAGTACAAGATGTTCCAAAAAGAGTGCTGGAGAGAAGTAAATTCTCTTTGTTCCCTTCCTTTTAACATGGCCTTAGTGCTCCAGCTCACTAATTATTGAATCCAAAAGTTTCACGCCCAAGAGGTACTTTGACCATCTAGTTTTTGTATTTTATAGCTTAGTCATCTAAGACCCCAGTGGTTAAGCAATTTCCTAAAAGTTCCATAGCCACATGGTAGTAGATACAGAGCTTGAGTATATGAAACTTCTCTATGACGGAGGGGGGGGGGGGGCAGAATGGCAACATTTACTACCTGTCTTTCATTGGTCCATTCTTTAAGAGTAGTGGTTCTCCATCCGATGAATATTTATGTGGCATTTGGCACTGTGTGAAGAGTTTTTTTGAGCATTGTCTCTTGGAGATAGCAACCTTATGATAGGAAGCTGTTACCATTATCATTATCCCTGTTTTCTAGGGTAAGAGTTAACATCTATTAAAAACTTGCTGTAGGTAGTAATGCCTTTCTGGGCATTAAGTCTGTATACTTCATGACAATGCCAGACTCTCCATTGCCAGGACAGAAAATAAGATGGCACACATGTATATAGCTTACTCATGCTTTTAAGGCTAGAAAGTGTTTGAAAGTAGAATGTGGACTAGAGTCTGTCACGTCACACCAGTACATCTGTATGAAGCAGGATTTGACATCATGTCTGGCAGAATTCAGGACACTTGCTCTTTTCTCCTGGGCTTTACTTTTTCTAAGTTTGTAAGCATGAAATGCAACTTGCACCAAATGTCATCTTCCTGGGCATTTAAACCACCAGGGATAATGCAAAGGGTGATATTTCTTTACCCTAAACTAATGTAAGGCCCATATCAACTGTGTTACTCTGATTTTCACACTTTGGGGCAAGCGGAGCTGCAACAGTCAGGTGTGTTCTCTAGGGCTGTGACTGTCACACTCCTGCCCTTTAGAGACCTATGAATGCTTTTGCACCTTAGGAAGTGCCTGCAATCCTGTAGAATCAGAAAACTAATTGTGTCATTGTATTTCCAAGCCATCATCCAACATCATTCTCTCCCCAATATCCCTGTCCATGCATACACAAAGTCATAAGAAGCCTACTATTGCTTAGTTCTGGTGTGCATGTGCTGTGTTGTGTGTAAGTGTGTGTTTTACAGATGTGTGGTGAAGGGCATTTTGCCAGGTCTGCCTCAGGTCACAGGAACTGACAAGTGGAAGGCCACTGACAATCTTTCAACCCTACCTGGTGCTCAGATATCATACCAACCCTCTTTGTAAAGACTTGCTGTGCCCCATGTGACCTAGAAGTCCTATAATCCAGTTCTCTTTCATCTTCCATCATTAAAATTACAGAAAATGGCAAGTTAGGCTTGAAAGGTCAGGGAAAAACTGCCCACTCATGTGACGATCAAAACAGCAAGTTTTAATTTTGGTTTACAATAATTTTCATGTTAAGTTAAATGACCAGTTTATGCTTTATCTTTTAATGTGACAAACACATAGCAACCTTGTCTTAATTCTGTCTGGTCTTTTTATGTTTCAGAATATATATATTTTCCCATAGTTTAAATACTTTCTAATTGATGATGCTAGTTCTCTGTGAAGATGAAAGTAGATTCTCTTACATTGCATTTTTTAAACTTTCCTACAGTGAATAGAAATTATGTTATTTAAAAACACTTAGCATAATCTGACAGATACTGTAAGGCCTCATTAACTTGGCCTTCATAAATTCAGAATTTTATAGTCATTCACAGGCAGGACAGGCCAGAGATTGCAGATGATTTACCCTTCCTGATAATGTCTCTCCCAGTCCTTTATACATCTTTATATAGATAATTTACAGCTACCTGATGGCTGCATTTTGAGATAAGAAAGTCCTGTGTAGAAAGTCTCTGAACTGAACACCAACATCCTTCTTCCCCCACTAGTATTCCAGATCCCTCATGGAGAAGGCAAGCATACTCAGTCTTGCCTAAGTAGACACTTCAAGGCTGTAGCAAGGGCAAAAAAAAAATAGCAACAAAGAGAGGTCACATCCATTTTTCTTCCTTTTAGAGCAAATTCCACATCTTTCGAGGATCCACTAGTTTTTCTGTGTGTATGCTCCTCTTGGGACAACACACAAGCTATCACATCATTTTACTGATGAGAAAACTGAGGTCAAAAACGTTGAATCACTTGCTCTGAAGATCTGGACTGAAATCATGGGGTTTATAATTAGCCCAAGGTTAGCACAGGCTTCTATGGGGTTACCAAGGAGGGAAGGCCCTTCTTGCGGAGATAAGGGATGATTTCTCAAGGCACTCTCATGGGAGCCGGTATTTGAAGAGAAATTAAAAGTTTAGCAGGGTCATCCACACAGCCACATGTGTTCAGGCTTGGGTTAAAATGAAGCTTCTCTGAGCATCAAAGAGGGAGTCAGTGTGAATGGAGGGCAGGATGTGACTGCAGAGTCTGTGAACTAGACCCCAAAGGTAGACCGAGTCCTGGCCTCGCCAGAGAGCTCTCTGGATTCAGCACAGAAGCTAAGTCACTTTGTTCTTTAATTTCATGAAGTTATTTTTGAGTCTCTATGGGGTGTTAGGTTTTTACTAAACATGGCATTTCATGACAAACAAAAAAATGGGAATCTGAATACTGGTAAACTTGAAGAATATTTTTTCTTCTTGGGAAAAAAAAGATAAACTACCAGATGATATTTTGGTAGTTAGCATTAATTAAGGATGCAGTTCTGGGAATAAAATCAAGGTGTTGCTAAAGCACTTCTAACCGCATTGTTTTGCAACTGTCCCAATATGGGTAGGGTCATCGTTGGTTCTAGCAGCCAAATATTGGAGCCCTTGGAATTATTTTCATAGAATTTTTCATAATGAACAGGGTATAAACAGGCAGCCAAGAAATAAGTTTTAACTTTCTCTCCCCCTGCCCCATGCCTGGAGGCTCTTCTCTCCTCACCCTTCTGCCCAGGCCCAGGTGAGTCCACTCACACATGCACACACTCGCTGGGCCAGGTATGCAAACATGGGGAGGGTGCAGCACCACTGGTGCTGGTCATAGAAGCTGACCAACTCATTTACCCTACAAGCAGCTTGGAGAGTTCAAGCTTTGTGGTATACAGGGGAGGGATGGAGACGTGTCAGTGGAGTTCAGGTTCTTGAAGTCAGCATCAGAATATCTGCAGCATTGATTCTTCTCTTGGTCGTCTTGAGAGGTGGAGAGTTAATTTGTTTGGCTCATCTGTCTCGCTAGCTTTTTCCCTCTCTTCTGTATTATTGGATTTCTATCACAAGGGGACTGGAGGGACACGGGTCTGTGTTGGAGCACTCAACTGTGAACATTAGTTGTCGTTTCTTAAAGAATTCTCTTAAAACTAAAAAGAAAAAGTGATTCCTTATAAGACAATAATGGAAGCAAAGATAATTTCCAAGGGCAACAAGTGGAAATATAATATTTTTCTTTTTGTTTTCCCCCCAGAGTTAATTTTAAGCAAGACATTAGTCTCAGATCCTCTAAAGAACTCTGCTTAAAATTCTCTCCCCCACATGTCTACCAACTTTGGCATAAAGTCAGGTTCATTCTTTTCCTGAATTTCTTCTTCCCTTGAAGATTTAGCTGTGCCCCAAACTTTGTATAAGCTAGAATCTCTTGTTCTCAGTTCATTTAAGAATTTTCCTTTTCTCCTTTTTAAAAATGCATTGCTTTTCTCAGAGAAAGAAACCTCTAATTCATCATGTTTGTACTCTTGGTATGGGGGAGTAAGCTCTTTTCTTAAGCGCTTTGTTATGTACTTTTGTACATAAACTATTTTAAGATGCAGAGAGATGGGTTTCAGAGAGACGCATACTGTCATCATTAGAATAAAACTTATCACTCATATTTCAATATATCCCCATTCAATATGTGTGATGCCTCCAGTGTTCCCATCAAGTTCTCAAATAGTGTGTTGGCACATCACCCAGAACATGCCTTCCTGACCCGGCTCTCCACAGCTATCACATTTGGGTTGGGCCCCCTTCATTGTAATTCTAAGGTCTCCTTGTACAGTCAGAGCACTAATATTAGTTCACCTTAGGGATGCGATTCCACTTCTCACACAACATCTCACTTAGGCAAAGGCAAATATGTTCTCTCAGCACTGCTCTTCTTCTTACCCACCTAATGTCTGATGTTAACCCCTTCTTGGCAATGGTGATCTCTGCCCACCTCTCACTTGTATCCCGAGATATGACCTGACCTGTATGCAGTAGTACAGGATCTTATTTCTGTTGTTTTCATATTTTACTTGTTTAATATAAGTATAGTATAAACTAAATGAAATCTATGATCACATTTGTATCTTAAACTGTTATTTCACTTGTTCAACGCAGGGCTGTGAGAGTACTATATATTCTTGAGGATTTTTCACACCTATTGCTATTTAAAAACATCTACCCCCTGAGTTTAAATTTTCAGACAAGAACCTATAACAATCAAACTGGAAATGAATTTGAAATAGTTTCATCATCCATCAATAGGCAAAATCATTGAGTGGAACTCATTTTGGAAAGCTACTCCAATGAATTTTCATTTCTTCCCAGAAAGCTCAAAAATGCCAATATCATACAGTTTTCTCCTAGTGAAAAAAAAGTATGACTACACCCTATGTGGAGGAAGGCGTAGTTTAAAAAATAGGTCACCTGTTTGGGTTGACAGTTGTGTTTCAAAGGTAAGGCTTGCTGTGAAGACTCCTGGCAGAAATAATTTTACTGTCTGGCATTCCTTATTTTTTTAAGGCTATGCCAAAGCAAAAATTTCTCAGAAAATATACCCATTTTTCTCACCTCTTCTTTGACTCAAAGTTGATCCTGCTCTCCCACTCAGGGGATGCTTGCTTCATTTAAGAAGGGGCCAGTGAATTCGACCACACGTAGGTGGGCCTGTGAAGAGTTGATGGCCCAGACATGCCAGGTCTTAAGCTCTTGCTGAATCAATACTCACTGCAGTGAGCATTGTGGCTATTGACTCAGAATTCCTGACCATGAACACCGTTTGTCAGCCTTCCAGAGAGAAGAGCTCCATGACCAAGCTAAGAACTGGCTCACCCCTGGGATGAGTCTTCATTACCATCTAATTGCAGAGTATGGCTTATTATCATGCATTTCCAGACCATTGTCACTCCAGGGAAGCAATGAACTGTGGGAATGTGTCTATGCCAGCAGACTTAGTATTGTGGGAGCTCTCCTCTTGTTACATGTATAAGGTCTTTTTGTTGCATTTGGTATGAAACTTTGATATGACATAATTTCTACCTTTAGTGAGAGAACATGCTAAATTTTAATGGTCTTTACCAAAAAGCTGATCCATTTCTAGATGAAGGATAATATATCACTTTAGTATTAAAGTTTTTCTTTTATAGTTACACCGCTCAAATCCTTTCAGGTTTCCTAGAGCAAGATTCCAAGCATTCCTGATGGCATCACTGGGCTGGTAAGGGAAAGAGGTACTGATGCAGAGGAAGATCTTTCTGCTTAAATATTGCATTGTTTGCAGTGAGTATAAAATATTGTGTAGATGATGGATTCCTTCTTCCAGCATGAAAAAAGCTTAACTCAATTTTACTTCATACAGCAAATTTCTAAGAGCATGCTGATCTGGGTCAAGACAACACATTCAAGGCAAATCATTGCCAGTTGATTCGTTTTCCTAGTTGTGTGGTCCTTATACCCTATCTTTATCACAAAGGGTGAGTTGCCCTCTCTTGAGTAATGTCAATTTGCACATAGAATCATGCCTCCTTCCAGTAAACCTTTGAGCTCATTGCAGTTACAGGAACAAGTCCTAACGCCTCAGACATGTAAATAAATAGGCCTTTACTATTTCAGATACTCATCAATTATGAGTGCCCCATGCCTGCAACTGGGCATCGACCATGCTTTTGGCTCACCAAATGACTTTTATTTGCTCCAGTCCTAGTAAGGTCCCAGTTGTTTCTCTCTCTCCTCCCTAACATTGCCCTTTTCTTTCATTATTCTGGCCCCTGCATTAAAGGGAAGGAATAATATTTGACTGTCAATAAATCTTTTAGTGAGCAGTGCTATTAAGGGGAAACGCATTTTTATTTGAAAATGTGGTTCCAGGCAATGAAGACATTTCAGAGTTGGTGTTTAGATTATCAAGCCATCCCCCCTCTGGTATCAAGAAGCATTCTGCCTGGCAAGAGAGTTAAAAATAGCCTTCACCAAGGAGAATAGATTTTGCCTTGTCACTTTTGCAAGATTAATATGCATGAACATCTTCCAAGAACTTCTGGAAGGATTGTTGGGTAGAGGGTAGAAACCCAGTCATCAGAGTCCCCATGGAGACAAGAGAAGGAGTCAGAGTGAACAGCTGCTTGAATGGATGCATTAAGCTGATATCAAAATTGCCGAGGTGGTTAAGAAACCCACTAATAATACCTTGCAAGACTCAGGGGCAGAATCGATTTAGAGTTCAGAAAATTCCACACCTGGGTTGATGTAGGAAGCTCCAAAGTCATTATAAAGAATTAGTTAAGCCTCCTTGTTCCTCATACATTTATTTTCCTTGATCCTATTTAGTTCTTTCTTCAATTTGCTAAGACACAGGTGTACACAGATCTCAGCAGCCCATGAATATTTGAAAACTAAACTTTCCTGCAAAGGAATTTAAAGTCCCAAACCACTGCCTTCAATTTATAGTCACTTAAGCTGGTCACTTTAGCTCAATAAAGTCTTATGGTTGCTTCAACTTGGAGAAGAAATATTCTAGTCTATAGTTATGCTACTCTATCCCTTGGGACATTACCGATTTAATGACAATATATTTCATTCATGTAACAAATATTTCTTGACTATATACTATTTTAAGACTTTCTTGGAGCTGAAGAATATGATTATAAAAAAGACAAATATGGCCCTTGTCCTTCTTGTGTATAATAATAAAATGAGAAAATAAAGATACATAAGCTGAAAATTTTAATATATGATAATAAGTAAAAACTTTTTGAAGATAAAGATCATTTTTCATGGTAACTCTTAACTCTATACTTCTTCCTATACTATGTATGTGGGTAATCCTACACAGACACCATGGAGATATTTTGTTAGCTGTGTGATTAATCACAGAAAATAGTCACTGAGTTTTGTCAATGGCACTTGATTGGGTACCATAAATGAGAGCTGTAATGAAATAAAAAAAGCATTTACTATAGTAAAGAAATGTCTGTCAAAGTCAGAACAAAATTGAACAAGGACAAACTAGGATTTGACAGAAAGGTAGAGATTGCTGATGTGGAAGATATCAACATCTTTTTTCATGGGTGTTCACCCTACCTCAGCGGTGAACAGCCAGTGAACACTTACTGAACACCTACTATTTCATGCACATGAGGACACTTTTAAAGAGAAATGACTGTTAAGTCTAAGATAAAGCTAAGTGAGATAGGCCATATTTTTACTGAAAAACATAGATCATAAAATTTTAAGGTATTAGCATTTTTCCCATTTTTGCCTTCTCCACTAGAGCAATAAAATTTAATAAAAATATATTAAGCACCTACTACATGCTAAGCTTCTGTACTCTGGAATCTTATGGCCTATTGGGGAGCGATATATAAATTTAATTTTACTCAAAAAAGAGCTAAATGTTATAAAATATGTAGTAATTGCAATTCCACTAGAGTGCAAAGGAATCAGGATTCAGCAGTAAATAAAGGAACCATGTAAGGCTACAGAAAAGAGTTGACATTTGAACTGCACCTTAAGTGAGACTCACAGCAGGTAGAGAAGTGAATTAATCCACATAGGATTTAGCCTGAGTAAAGCTGAAGAAACAGGGCATGGGTTTAAAGGTCATTATCATTTTGTCAATGGAACAATCTACTGAAGAGAGAATGGGGAGTGAAGCTGAAAAGCTAAAGTAAGGAAAATGTACATTGTGAAATTCAGTATATAGGAAATATGCAATCATTGAAAGATCTTCAAAAAGGGAAAATTTATATTCTGTGAACCTTCTTGTGAAGGCGAAGTAAAGGATGAATTGATGTAGAAGTCTGTAAGTGTAGTAGGCAGTTATGGGATTACCAAAGCTCATAGCTTAGTCATTTTGAAAAGATGTAAAGAAGTCAAACTAGGAAGTCATTATATGCATGGAATCTAAGAATATGAAAATCAACTGGCTAAGGATGTTAGGTTTGGATGGATTAAGACAGGTGGGTAGGGTAGACTAGCTGCTTCTTCACCTGAGCTAGGCAAACAAAAGTAGATATTTATACCTGAGACAGATTTTGTTTTTGTATGTAGTAATTTAAAAGTGTTCATGAAAACTTCCTTTCCCCCCCCCAAAAGTAATAACTTGCATTATTCTGGGTGTTCTTTTCTTTTTCTTATTTTTTTCATTAAGGGCCATATAGGACATTGATTATTGTTGTTATTATTGTAATTCTTAAAATTACATTTTCTTTGAATCATAAATCAATGGATTATCTTCCCTCAAGGCACTTTGTCCATTTAAGGAGTCAGATCGATTTTTATAGGATATGCCAACAATAAATCTCTTGGTCTTATTTTTTCCTGCAGAAGACTTTTGGATCAGGATTATTATTATCATTATTTATTATTTATTGAGTGCTGTCAGTAGACTCAGCAGTATACAAATATAAATGGATAAACATCAACATTAAATCTGTTTCCAAAAGGAGCAGGTGTTTATCATGAAAGAAAGTATTTGGATTACCAAAATAATACCCATTAGTGGTTTTCATTTCCTGGAAAATACTGTCTTTGTGGTCATTCAACTCCTGTGGCATTTTGAGTAGAATAAATGGGGGCAATCTCTCATTTCTGGCTTGTTTCCAAGTTGGGAATTACCTCCTGCTTTTTGAAAATTATCTTTGATTTTATTGGATCAGTTTAGGCTTGATCTTTCTAAGATTTTCTCTTCGTTAGTGATTTAAACAAAACACAGCTAACTTCTTCAAGGGAGATGCATATACTTGCTTCTTGACTTTCCCACTCTGGCCAGCTAAAAATGAAGTTGACTCTCTCAGAGCTCTCTTCTTGTATGCCATTTGTAATGGTTGGGGAACCTGGAAAATTCATATGGAAATTTTCTGGTTCCACCAGCTGTGAGATGGAAAGAGACATAGTTTAACAGGAATGATTAAGAGGAATGTTGTTGTGCTTCCATTATCTTGCTGCTACTTCAGAGACCACTTCCCCTCAATCCCCCCAGCCCCCATCAAGAAAAGCATTCTCTGTCCTTTCTGGTCAAGTTTAAGCAACAACTATGTACCCACAGAAAAATTTACTTGCAAAGCCTGTTTTCTGTGTTTGCAGAAAAGAAACAAGGTAAAGAAAAAAATCAGTCACCTCCAACTTTGTTTTAGTCATTTGTTTGAAACTCTGTCCAAATGCTACCTTAATAAGAACTGTAAAGAGAAACAGTAAAATGAAGATTCAGCTATTGGGTTAATTAAAGTTTATCAAACAATTACAGCCACTAAAACCAATTTTTTGCATATGTATATTTTCATTGAGTACATATATATTTTTTTACATGACTGTATACCCCAAAGTTCTCCCACTACCATGTCAGCTATGAACCATCATCCTGATCTATTGTGTTTTACATTTGGCATTATGCAAGATACTTTCCCTTATTATTTCAATTTTTATTCATAGTAACCCTGTAAAGAAAGGAAAAAAGTTTGTTATATTTGGCATCTCAAATTTACAGAAGATGAAACTAGGACTCAGAGAGGTTAAATGATTTGCCCACAATTAAGCAACTAATATGTTGCTGATATTGAAGCCCTGTCCCTTTTTATTACTTACAATTGAATATCATGAAGTAAGAACAGAAAGGCAGGCAACCAGGAATAGAAACAGAGGAAATGCAAGGAATGGTTCAGTGAGTAAGTGTTAAGGTCAAGAGCAATGGAATTGCTGAATGCATGACTTTTAAGCATCCTTTGAAATCTATGAGTAAGTAGTTGGTCTCATAATCACATACAGCTTAGATTTGCTTATCTTCCCAGAACTAGAAAAAAACCATCTCATGTATATATTATGACCTACAATGGGAAATGGACCCATTTGTAGATAAGGGCTATCAATCTGCAAATGAGCTTCTCTCTGTCCAAATTTGGAAAAACATTCAGGACTACCAAGACATTAGTATTATTGGCTCTGGCTTCAGAAGATTAACAACTCTCTGACCAAGAAGGAAATAATTCCGCCCCTTCATCTACTTTCTAAATGAAGAAAGCCAAGTACTTAAAATCCAATGACTCACAAAGGCCTATGTGCATCACATCCCTTCAAATGACATTTAATGTGCACTTACTATGTGCACAAAGTGATGCTTCATTGTTCTTACTTGTCTCAGGACTGAGTTTTCTTAGGTGGTTCTCTATAGCTCTAAGTTTGTCTATGCTTTAGATTAGAGACCCATTTATCCAAAATCTTGCCCACTTACTGCTCTAACAAAGGACTTTAGACAGGCTTCCACATGTGGTGCATGTAGGAGCTATCCATGAAAAACTGTGAGATTGTGGGAAATGAGAAGAGTTATGTAATGACTATTATTTGGCAGAAATTAGAATTATTTTATTCCAATAACTGGTGATGTTGTAAGATAAACATTTAACATTCTAAATTGTCATTTAAAATCATTAGCAAGAAAGCAACAGGGAAGAAATTACAACTCATTAATAAAAAGACAAATAGCCTAAATTTTAAAATGACCAAAGAATCTGAACAGAAATTTCTCCAAAGATGATTAAAAACAGCCAATAAACACATGAAAAGCTGTTCTACACTGGTAATCATTAGGAAAATGCAAATCAAAACCCTAATGAGATATTATTTTATATCTACCGGGATGACTAATTAAAAAGAGAGAAAATGACAAGCTTTGGAGAGAAAGTAGAGAAACTGGGGACCCTCAGATAAATGGGAATGTAAATTTACAATTGCTTTTGATAAAAAGTCTGACCATTCCTCAAAAGTTTAGATGAGAACGTAGGATCCAGCCTATGCCCAAAATAAATGTAACTGACTGCACACAAATATCTGTATATCGCATGTCTGTTTAGAGTTACATTATTCAAATATTTCAAAAGGGAAAACTGCCCAAATGTATACCTGAGAAATGGAAAAATTATTAAATGAATGAATGGATAAGTAAAATTTGCTATATCATTACAATGAAATATAGTTTATCAATAAAAAAGTACTGATATGTGGTACCACATGGGTGACTGCTGACAACAGCAAGTCAAATGAAAAACTAATTGTAAAAGACCACGTGTTTATCATTTGATTTAGATGAAATGTGCAGACTAGGCACTGTATAGACAAAAAGTAATTACTTAGGGGAGGAGGGAGGGAATTTGGAGGGAGACAGAAATCTGACTGCTGAAGGGTACAGAGATCCTTTTTTGTGATGCAAAATTGATTATGGTGATGCTTATACAGCTTTGTGAATGTCTTTAAATCCATGGAACCATACACTTTCAACCAATGAATGTTGTTACCAACAGCTTGGCAAAGAGAATGATAGGTATTCAGAGTCAAAGGTCATTGCAGGAGATCACTGGCATTATTGCATGCACATTGATTCCCTTCTTCCTTCCTCTTCCTTAACCCCTTAGAATGGTACCGGAAAAGATAGCGATTATATTTGTTCAAGTTGCCTTGCAAGATGGAACCAAATGTGTCTATGGTTTTTTCATCTCATGTCTCCATGGGGAAATTTTAGATGTTTGGGACTGATGACAGCATAAAGAAAATTCCCAGCTGGTCACAGCATGTGTGGACTCTGGCTTTCAGAATTGAAATTCATCAGAAACTTCTGTGTTTGCTGCTATCTGTAGGATTATATCTTTATTGATCCCACCTGTCTGTAGCCAATGGGAACTACATGAAAATGATGAAATCCTTTGGAATAAAAATTCAAAATCTGGTGAAAGCTTAATCAGATTCCACAGGGAAGTATGAGCGTCTGTGTGGAGTCTATTCACTACAAGACCACAACCACTCCTCATTTTCTGTGTTTATTTAGAAGAATGCTCACTTGCCCTAGCAGCAAGCAGTCCCCAGGGATAGATGTGAAGTCACTGTGACTTTTCCCCAATTATGTAGATGACTGGTTCATTTGGGAATCACTCGTGAATTGATTGGAACCCTGCCTGGTGAATACCCTCACATTTATATTAAGAAGTTGGTGGTAAGCTCTATAGTAAACTGGCAAAGAGATATCATGGAAATGAAGATGAGATGTAGGATTGTGAAATCCAGCATAGCCTCAGGGTAGACCAGACACATGATATGCTGGTGAACTCTGGAAGACTTGTTTCCAAGAATGAGGAGAAAGGAGTCATGGGACCTTTCATCATTGCAACATTTATCACCATGGATAATATACTTCTTTATCAGGTTAGATTTGACTAATATCATATCTAAAATATTGTTTTTAGCTAATTATTAAAATATTAGAGATGATTCTTGAGAGGAACATTAGGTATCATGTGTTGATAGTACACGAATGAGCTTATTTAAGAAACAAAATTTTATGCCAGATCATCTTTAAGGTTAATTACATACCTAAAAGTCAGGTGTTACATAAGTCCATGGAAAATTGTAATATTTTCTATTACTTTATTTAGGTTTGATTCATTGCTTTACTTGATAATATAAAGTAAGCACTTACTAAATGTTGGTTACATGTTAAGGACTGGCAATATAGAATTAAAATGATAGACAAAGTCCATATCCATGTGGAATTTACATTTTTCTCACTAGAAAATAAGAAAGTAAATGAAGGTGCAAATTTTTGAGTCTGATGATTACATTCAAGGAAGTAGATACAGTGATTGAAAGAGGGGAAATGAAGTGCAGGGAAAGATTCCCTTGGGACTCATAGGTAATTCAGGGAAGGCTTTTCTGGGCAGGTGACATATGAAGAGAGATAAGCCAATCATTCAAAACTGAGGGACACAGAAGGCAAAAGGAAAGCAGGAGCAAAGGCCATGAGATGAAAAGAAACTTCAAGGAATAGAAAGCAGATGTGTAACAAGAGCCTAGTAACCAAGACAGAAAAGGTTAAGAGAAAACCAGATGTGTGGATGTCTTAGAAACTATAGCAGATGCATGTTTATTCCAAAAGAATCATTTGAACTGATCTCCACTTATGAATGATGAGTCTAGTTTGTGGAAAATGAATTTGGAAGATTTAACTAGAAGCAGAGAGACCAGTCAGTAAAGAGTGTGTGAGTACAGGTGAGAGCAGATGGAAACTTACAGTGGTGATGACCACAGCACTGTAGAACAGAAGGTGGTTTTGAAATGTAGATTGACTGAAGAACAAAAAGGACATGGTAATGGATGAGAATTCAGGGCCAGAGGGAAAAAGGAAACAAGGATGCACTGTTGACTTGGGTACCATATAACCAGGTGAGTATAACTCGGAAAAACCCATTTATTTGAAGATTGGAGCAAGGGCCAAGGACTTGGTTTGGATGTACTGTGCTTGTGCTGGGAAATCAGGAGGAACCTAAGTGGAGTTATCTCTTGGGTGGTTTTGCATGCAAGTTAATAGCTCAAATGGGTTCCACTAGTGTCAAAGTAGAAAGACCAAACCTGGATAAAGGATAAGAAGTTGGAAGAGAGTATCTCCATTTCAGAATGAATTTCTAAATGAGAAATTCTTCCATCTATATTTTGGGGGTGAAATATAGTGCTTACAGATAAAAGAAGGAAATCTAAGGAAAAAGTCACATTATTTCCCTATTATTGAATTTCTTCCCTAAACCATAGATGATCAATTTTTGGTAGACGTGTTTTCAGATGAGGACATTTTAAGAAAATAATTAGTTTCTCTATTCCCTGTGCCTGTGACATGTTCCTTTTCACCTCAGACTAACCTCAAACTATTTTTTAATTCAATTTTCCATTTTCTGTGGAGGAAGAAATAAAGATTTTTTTTGCCCTTATTTTTCTCTCTTCTTGTACTAACTTTGTAGAAACAAGGGTAGTCATGAAGTCACTAACAGGAAAGCAGGATTGGATCACTTTTGCTACTGTTCTTTAGAGTAAAAGATAGAATTAATTTTAACCTGAACAGTGACTTTTACAGAAAGTGTCCAAGACAAGGATGAAGTAGGAGACTTCCCAAAGGAGACTCCAGGTGTTTGCTAAAGGCTAAAATTGGGAGTTGGCCTCTGGAGCCCTTCTAGGGTGTGGCAGGGCCCCCAGAAGAGCCTGATAATCCCCTGGTGATGTTTGTGATGATGACTTCTGGGAGATGACCTCATCTTTGGCATTTGTTGGTCTGACCTGGAATAAATCTTCTCTTTGAGGACTGCAATCATTTCCTCTTGAGGACAGAGGAGAGGCAGTACTTAGAGTAAGGTCTTCATGGACCTGAGCTGGGCCAGAGCCTGATTGAGAGCTTGATTGCTTCAGACTCCAGTGAAAAGGGACTTGGGACTACATCAAGATTTGTTCCCCTGTCAGCTGTGTAGACTGGATGAGTGTCAACCATCATCTCTCCATTTCCCCCCTTTGTAAGTTGAGAAAAGTATAAAAGAGTGATTAGGGAGAAACAGCCTAGGCAGGTAGGAGCCAGGTGGGCTCTATGTTTGGGGCAGGTAGCAGGCAGATTCAGCATCTGGCAGCTATAACTGACAATGGAAGCCATCAGGGCTAAAGCCCACTTACTGGAGAGCTGGCTCTGAAGCTTGGCTCTGGCCCACTTAGGAATTTCTTATGAAACTCCTGCCAGATAGCCTAGTGGACATAGCCTTGAGGACACCTCCACACAAATAAAAAGATGGGATTAGTGTGTAAAGGTGGTTTTAGATGCAGTTCAAAGTGGATTATCCAAGCACCACTCTTACCCCTAGTCCCTAGCATGCTGACAATTGCCTCCTGATTGGCCTCTCTAATTCTTTTTCCTATAATCTTCTTTCAATACAGGACACTCTTCTATATAAATCAGATCATGTCACTTCACACTTCTACTCAGAAAACTTCAATGGTCCCCGGCTCATTGAGAGTAAATGCTCAGATCCTAGAGAACTCACTATCACCTGGAAACCCCTCTGCCCTCCTTCCCTTGCTTCTTACTCCTCTCCACACAACACTAAGTCTTCTGATGGACTTCCCTCTTTTCCTTCTTCACTCTTCCAGCCACACTGAACACCTGGCTACTCTGGCCTCAGTATATAGTCTATGACTGTTCTTCCCCCAGGGATTTGCTCAAGTATCTTCCTTACTTGCTTCAAATTTTTACTTGTCACCTTCTCAAGGAGGTTTATGCTGACACCATAATTAAAGCTGTAGCCATCCCTTCATCCCCAGGCCTTTGCCACCCTGTACTTGGAAATTTTCTATATTACTTAATGCCATCTATCAGGCTTATTTGTCATGTCATGGATTTTGTTTGGGCTATCTTGAGTAAAATATATATGAGTAAGGGTTTGTTCATGACTATAACTCAAGCACCTAGAACACCTGCACATTGTTGACACAATCCATATTTATTTGTGGCTAAGGACAGAAGCCACAAAACAGTAACCCAGAGTGAAACAAGAAGAGTAAGGAGGCATGAGGACAACAAGGTGCCTAGCCTCCATCTTTCTCTCTTTTCCATTCTTTATTTTCCCATTCCTCTTCCCCCTCTTTTTTCTGCTCCCTCTCCTTTGTAATAGCCTACTTTGCTCCATCTGGTGAGAGCATCCAATTCAGAGGCTACCTGCAGTAGAGAGTGGGTCTGAACTTAAATAACTTTTGACTGTTAAATCACAGAAGTGATATTTAGAAATAGGCATCCCAAACTGATACAAGCAAATGGGTCCTGTGCCCTTAAGATCTATACTCGAATCTGTTCCTTAAACTTCCGGAAAACTTCTGTTTTGGAAGTATCCACTGGGCCCAAAGTCAATTCTTTTGCATATCTTCAGAGGTATGCAATCTGATTACCCTCATGGTGGGACCACTTTTGAGAAGCAAATAAATGCTATGGAATGTCAAGTCTGATAAAAGAACTAAATGATCAATCTGGATAATGTGGTTTAGAACAGAATTGAAATAACTACCAAGTCTTGAGATTAGATTTATAGTTTTAAGCCTAAGCTGGCAATACTCAAAGATATACAATAATTGCCCATCATTAGAATAAATGCAGTAAGTCTTCACTTAACATGGCAGCTAGGTCCTTCGAAATTGGAACTTTAGGTGAAACAATGTATTACCAAATGAGGTCTTTGGATAACATTGTCTGTTCTCACTGAAGAAAAGCCTTGATTCTTTTACTTTCATAAGTGTAAGGAGAGGACATTCAAAGGACCACTTTGAAATACAGGACTCATGGATACTTTCTCATGGATACTTTCTGAGAATTCAATTTCAAAAAATCATTATTCTATCATTACATTTCCTGCATTTTCTAGAATTCAAGTGCCATTTGTAGTTAAGTTCCTGCATCTGTGGAATGGGAGGGTGCTGTTTTTCAGTGGCATGCTGGGAAGATGAGAGAATGAGGAAGGAAATGTGTAAATGAATAAGATTCCACTGTGGAAAAGCATCATATCAATAGGAATTTGTTCTTTCTCTGAAATAAAATAGTCTTGGGGACCAGAGACACATAATACACCTTTTTTTTTTTTTTTTTTGGTCATTCATTCACCCCTGTTCATCCTCTTCATCCCCTTCTTATTGAGTTTTCTTAGGTTTAACCATCTGAATTATTCTCTATGCACAATTGTTCCTTCATTCCTTCCACCTCCCACTTCCCACTGTGCAACCATTTCACCCTTCCTGTTGGGATCTATTGTAGAAGGCTGCCTGCTGCCCTGTGATTGGCTGAAGGCTGCAGCAGCCCTCAGAGAGACCCTGTGGACACAGTGAAATAAAGTCACAAAGCTGTATTAATGTAAGTGGCTTTTCTTCGTATTTAGGACTGCTATTATGGTGTTGATGGTTGGTAATAAAAGGCCTTTTAGTGTGGGAACTCAAATAATCTTATACAAACATAAATGGGTCTGGACAATGATTATCCTAATGTAATTGGAGAATGAAGTCTGATTATGGGTGTCAGTTCTTGCCTTTCTTAAAGTATTATAGGGCTAATAGGACAATTGATAGATTGACACTTTGCAAGGTGTGGAGTTTATCATTAATATGCTGCATTTCTTACATGCAATTTCTCTGTACTCACGACATTTTGTGTATAAGGTTTGAAAGTTTTGTACTAGAGGTTGCAGAAGTTTCTGGAAAATCTTTGCAATGACCTATGATATCGGCAATTTTGGGGGAAGACTCAAAATGATCATTAAACAAGATTTCCCTACATATGGTGCACTCAGCATTCACTCAGTCTCCCAAGAGAACTGAAGGAAGCCACATTTAGGAAGAAAACATTTAAGATGAGACTGAAATATCCTGTGGGAAACAATTCTCTATTTGTCAGTAGGCAATAATTCACCTGCCTAGGAAAAGGTTTCCATTTATCTTGAAAAATGTCATTGTTCCATGTTAAATAACATACGGTTGAAAACATATTCGTTGAGATTTAATAACTGCTTTCAATGTCTTCTGTGAGTAGCTGACTGCTTGGTAACAAAGATCTACTGTCCTACTGAACTGAAGTCAAGTTCCCTGTCTTAATTACTTTAACTAGATAGTTAATTTAATGGACTTGGGTTTTATAGATCTGCCAATGGTGATTTTTATGTGTACATAATGGAGGACCAGCAGAGCACACTTCTGTCTAAAGAACAGATGTTACTACCAAGCTTAGTCTTGCTATTCAAACCAACATGTTTCTGTTGGCTTCCTCCCTCTGCAGCAAGAACACCCATTCTCCATCCCTTCCAGGCTTTGTCTCATTTCTGATCTCCTCATACTTCAAGACTGAGATCTCAGAAGTCACCTCATCCAGAAACCTTGTCTTGTCTCCCTAAGAAGTCACCCCATCCTTGGAGCTTGCATGTCCCACTTTCCTTTCTTCTCTTACAGCAGTCATACCCCTCCACCACAGATTTTTGCATCATTTCATCATTGTACCACCTGGAATATCAAGTGGTGTCTATTTCAAAGTGGGCACTTAATAAAGGTTTAATGAGTGAGCCAATAAATAATAATTAAATCAGATCATAAAGTCTGATCACCCTTGACTGGAAGCATCAGTTTCTGTAACCCTCATCTTTCTGCTGCAGAAGGATGTGTTTCTGCTCCCTGTTTGTCCAGTTTCCAATCATCTCTGCTGAGCTAGACAACTGGATTTTTTCAGTTGTGAAAATGACCCTTTGCTGCATAAACAAGCAAACCTCTGATGAAAACTGGTTAATCCTATCTCGATATGAGAGTAGGTTTACATATAATTAGGAAAACCAAAGCATTTGTTTAGAGTGTAGGTGTGTGGGAAGTATTCTGAGGTTCTCTAGAGCTGTTCTCTGGTCTGTTCCTCACAGGTTCATGAGCTGCATCGTGTCTTTTAGTTATGTATTTTGAACGCTTATCTTGTATTTCCAACTTATCAGCATGTTGAAGGCAAAAGTCCAAGCCTTATGGGCTTAAATAATTAGAAATTGAATTATTGTGGGACCCAGTGGCAACACTTCTAGGCATCTATCAGAAGAATGTGAAGATGCTAATTTAGAAAAGATACATGCACCTTGATATTCATTGTAGCTCTATCATAATAACCAAAATAGGATAACAACCTAAGTGTCCATCCATGGATGAATGAATAAAGATGTATAGATGCACAATGGAATGCTGCTCAGTTATGAAAAGAAAAATACGGAATATTGTCATTTGCAGCAACATGACTGGAATTGAGCTAAATGAAATAAATCAAAAATGAAAGATAAATATTCTGTGATTTCACTCATATGCAGACAATAAAGAAATGAAACTGGTGATTCTGGTGTAAATTACATGAGCCCCATGTTTTGGAACCGGTTCAGCCAGTCATTTACTGAGATGCTCTGGAAGGACTGACCAAGTCCTCCTTAAGGCCAAGGAGACATAAATCTTCAGCATCTCAGAGACAGCTGCAGAGGTTATAAATGTATAACTGGGACTTTCCTTACAGAGTTTGTCCTAAGTAGCTTTGTCAAACAAGACTAGGTTTTTAGGTTTACCCCAAACTTTGCCTTTGGTTCACTTTCTCTGTGGCTTTGCCCCCAAGTTTGTTCACTGGGTCTTTGTCTTTCTTGGCTGATGTTCCAGCATCTCTCTTATCATCCTTGAATGATACCGAGAAGCTTAGAGAGCTGCGGTTTCCCTGGTAGCCTTGCTAAGATTCGACCTCCTGTCTATTTTTGGCAGAGTCTAAGAGTATTTAGTTCAAAACAGATTTTATTTCTACCTAGAATTCCCATGAGATTGGGATGCATGAGGTTTTCTTTTCAGGTGTTATTTATACACAGATATGAACTCACCAAAAGTTATAGGAAGGACATTTTATTTTGAGTCAAAATGGCTCAGCCCACCTGTCCTCTGCCAACTCACCTCATATAAAGGTGTTGACAAAATTAGCATCCTCCATTTCCTTGGTATGTTTGGGGAATCACCTTGTTTGTTTATGTGCTAGATCTGCAAACAAGCCCACTGATTTGGGGTAGGCCCGCTCATGGTAGGCTAGAAATCAACGGTTTCTTTTTCCTCTGAGAGGATAGAGATTTAGGACTATTCTCAGTATCTACCACAAGCACATTCTCTAGCTTTCGTTCCACCAAGTCCCTTGACACTCTTAGAGGGAAGGCATCTATTAACAACCTAATTTTACACCCACTTAATCAGGAACTTGGGCTTTCATTTCTTTTCACTTTTCTTGAAAGTGAACTACCTTTTAACATTGGCTCCAATTTCCTCACTTTCTGACAGGTGGCACTGCCACTCTTGATAGTCCTAGGAAATTCCTAGCTCCTGGCAATACTTGCAGGAGGTTTCTGATGCCCCTCTAGACATAGGCTGAAGCCGTTATTATTTTAAGTTCAATGTTCAGTTGGCTGCCTTCTTTATCAAGAGGATTGCTTCTTCCATTCTTTCCTGCCTTGTCTTTTTTGGAGGACACGGTTGACGGATTGCTGGCAACTATACCACAGTTGGGTTGGTATTAATAAGAAAAAAAATAAGAGATCTGTTCAGCTTAGATAACCACACAAATTGCATGGCCGCATCTTTTCTTTATATTTTAAAAAGGTTAAGGTGTTTTGCTAGCAACAAAAATCATTCGAAACCAAGGGAATGGCTAATCTTTTGGTCCCCGATTTGCACGGATTTCAGCTGCAGGAGATTAGCCATCTCTCAGAAGATTGACATCTTACAAAGGCAACCTTCTTTATTCCCTGTTGCATGGTTTTTCCTCTGTGAAACATTGAAGCTGTGCCATCAGCTGAAAGCCATAAAATTGTTTAGCGTTAGGGGTGGCATCACATTTTGACTTGGAAATCTCAAGGTATTAAACACCTAGAGAGAAAAAACAGCAGAGAAATTGCAGCACTTTTTGAAGAGGGTGCATTTAGGAGCTTCTCCATTTGTGCCAAGCTCTGTTGAAGGTAGACTGGGGAAGAAACCACATGGAAGATGTTGTAAGGGAGGGTGCCAATAGTGAGGAAGGACTCAGCACCAGGGCTTCCCTCCAGTTACTTTGCTAAAGGATCAGAACCAGCCTGTTGCCTTTTGAAGATGGGGCTTTGAGAAAAGCACCATGAAAGAGAGTGTGAACTGTCTAATTTATGTAAATTCTCTGTGTGCATGTAAGCACGTGGATTAGTCATTTGTTTGACAGCACCTCTACCTTTTCTCCAAACTGAGGACATATTGACCTGCTCTCAGGAAATCCATCTGCAGTGTCAGTACCTGGTATCTGGTATCCAGCCAGAACAGAGTTAAGTGTGGAGTGGAAGGATGACTCTGGAGTTTGTTTTTGAAAGTCCTGAATTATAGGCAGAAATGAATATTGCCTTTCTAGAACAATTGTATACTCGATGGGGAAAGATGAAGTTGTTTTCTTCCCTATATTATGATTTTATTAAACTTAAAATATTGGGTTAATTGTAGCTTCATGTACAGTGGTAAGAATTAATACAGAGAGATGCTGTATACTTTTTCCATAGCTTCCTCCAGTGGTTACAAACTACAGTGTAATAATAGGATCTAAACTCTAAAACTCTTGTACAATAACACAGACAGGAGATTAGCATTCATATAATTCATTGGTTATAACAGAAGCATGTTTTATTGATTACATTCAAATATTACCTTGTTTATATGGAAATTTTATTTGGAGACTCCCTAGTTTTACTTGTACACAGTGTGTCTGTGGTCTTAGTTCTATGTCTTTTTATCACACACATAACTTCCTATGTCCACCACCAATGTCAAGATAGTTCCAGCACCATAAGAATGTTTGGTACTGGTCTTTCAAAACCCTACCAGATTCCTTTCACCCCCTGATCACAGTTGTAACCCTGCTCATCACTGATGTGTTCCCAGTTCGATGAGTACTTACATTTTCATAAAGCTATACTTTAAGATCATATAATATATAACCTTTGGAATGGACTTTTGTTCACAGCATAATTTCTTGGTGATTCTTGCAGGTGGCTGTATCAATAGCTCATTTCTTTCTATCCCATGGCAGAATGTTTAACCTATTGAAGGACCTCGAGCTTGCTTGCAATGGGAGGCTAATGCAAATAAAGATGCTCTCAACATTCATGTGTAAATTGTGTGGCCATAATAAATTCTGGGAAATAAAGATTTTTAGATCTAACTACCCTGAATTTATTTTTGCTTCTCTGAATACTCTGTCTTCACAATACCCCATGGACTACAGCATACACATCATCCCAGATTATGTCTGTATTAACAAAAGACAGTCTTCATGATATTCTGTAGTAATGGGGGTGGAAAACAAAGGCAGGCCCTCCTCCTCACCGAGTATCCCCTTTTAGCATCTTTCTCAGGATACTCCTGCCTCTCTATTTATTATCTCCCTCACTTTCCTTTTTTTTGGGTAGAACAGAACTTACCCTGCAGCGAGAGCAGAGGGATGTGGTTCTCATGTCCTTGAAATGACCTTGCCCTCTTACAGATGGTTTTCATGAAATGCGCTTTTGTTCTGGTTTTAACCGGTTGGCACTGAACAAGGACAGGAAAGTGAAAGAGAGGGAGGTTCTAGGAAGAAGGAAAGCAACACATTCTAACTGTGCACTTGTAATCAGTCTCTAAGGTTACATGCCCCCAATCCAATCCCCCCCACCCCCGACCCTGACCTGAGAGCAGTCATTCACTCCTCACTCCCACCAGCAGTGGCTGGGAAACATTTTATTTCTTGGGTTCACACTGGCAGGTCTGAATGAAATCCAGGAGGATGCAACTGATCAAAGGCTGCAATAACCTTGCCAATAGCTCCCTGCTTTATTCCACCCCTTCTCCCAGAGGGTGCTGTTGCTGCTGCAAAAATAAGGAAATTTTATGTGAGAAGTTGGACTTAGCACAATTCTTTCATTGGCATGGAGTTAGATTGCTTAACACTGCCATCTTCTCTGTCCCCTTCTTTGATTTCTGTTGCCTTTGCTAAATGGGCACAGCAATCCATGGTCTAGCCTGGTTGCATTCTGTGGACTTCCACGCATTGGTCATGTCTTCTTTCAGCTTCATCTTGCAGCCCTTTCAAGACCCCCACCTCACTGGGACCTGCAGGCACCTTGATCTCCAACAGGTACCTCTGCATGTCTAGCTCTGCCATTACCTGAAATACTCCTTTCTCTACTCTCCCTGGCAAGGCTCTAGTTCCTCTTCTAGAATAGTAGCAGCATCCTGGCTCCTGATCAAGACCAGGACTTCCATATCCTAATTTTGTCATGTTAGTGCTTGTGTTGTCTCTGTGATGGCATTCCCCACGGAGCCCCAGCTCTTTGACAGTAGGACCACTCTCTCCTCTGACCTCATTACGTACAGTATCTCACAACCATCTGACTCATGTCTGCTGAATGAAAGATGGAGAAGAGTGAGCTGCCTGAAGATGCTCCTTCTGACTTTGGAGGTCCTGCTCCCTGCACTTAACACTGCCTTCCCTCTGTTCAGCAGCAGCGGATCCATCTCCCAAGGCTGGGCCGTGTCCCTGCATCTGTACAGGATGAGACTTTGACCTATTCATTCTGAGGCCTCAGTTCATTGGCAGCTGTCAACACTCAGAAAGACCAAGCAAGCCATGTAGTGATTACCATCATCACTATTACTATGACTGTGAATTCCCTTCTCAGGACTGCCCTCACAGAGGGATGCTCTGCTTTCTCCTTTATAGGTCACTTGTCTTATTTAGTTATCTAGCTATCTAGTTATCTAAATATCTAGCTAGTTATTTATCCTAGCTTTTCTTTTGTATCTTTCAGGCATCTCTCATCCCCCATACACTTTGCTAAGACAACACATCCTGCACGAAATTGAGACAATTTGTCCAGGCTTTCTTTTATGTCACAGACAGAGGGGGCTGAAGCCTGGTTATCAACAGGGTAGGAAGTGAGATAGGGTGGCTTGTAGGAAAAGAGGCAGAAGTAGATCAGACAGTAAATGGGGAAAGGACCTTGTCTACTTTAGAGGAATTAGCAGTTTTCCCTCTTATTCCGAGACAGCGAGGGGAAAGAATTTAAAGTTCCAAAATAGAAATAACTTTTCTTTGAAACATCTGCATACTGTACATGTGTTTGTGTAAGCCCTGCATGCTTAAATTAATCTCCTTGTCTCAGAATTTGTGCAATAATTATATCAATTATGATGATTAAACTCCCCCGAATTATTAAAGTCTCTGTGGAGAAAAATTTCCCCAGGTTGAATATTCTTAGTCGTTCTCTCTCTCTCTGAAACCCCTGGCCTCCTCAAGTGTCCTGTTTATTTGAACACTCATACTTTGGCTCAGAGCCCATGCTGGTATGTGTGTGTGTGAACTTTGTTAAGGATGTTTCCTTCAATCCCATTCATTGCTTTCAGCTGTGTATGTCTTCTCTCCCCCCCCCCAAACAGTGAGTAAACTTGGTGGAACAGGAAACATGGGTACGTACTTGGCACTCCAAAGCAGCTCACATTTCTCTTAGGACAGCCTCGAAGGTCCCAGAGCCTGGCCATTACCTGTGTCACTAGAGCTTGGAGCCTGCAGGTGGCAGGTCATGGAACTCTTCACACTTGAGGCACAGCACACAGGGCACAGTTTCGTTCACATCCTCCCACTGCTACCTGAACAGATTGCAGAGAGGCCAGGCTTCCAGAAGGCAAGTTCTCAACTGCTTGCACAGTCCAGGTTGTGATCCCCAGTTTGGGTATGGAGCCAGTGTGACCCAAGGGCATCTCATGGTCCCAGTGTATTGGTATCAGGATTTCCAATGGGAAGTGCTCCTGACTTTAAACTACTGATAGATTTGTTCATCTGTTGCCATTTTCACTTGGAAAATAATATCTCTCAAATGATCAATATAATTCCTAAAAGATACATATCAGGAGAGCAACATTAGTCTGCCTGAGACGGTGGGTTGTCTCCCTGTGGCTCTCCCTCATTCTTTGTTGCTCAAAAGAGCAAAGGCATCATGAGAATAGCCAGATGGCCCAATGTTGTCTCCCTTCTTCTCCTTCTTTCTCACAAAGTAATTGAAAATTTGTAGTCAATGATTCAGAATGTTAATTCCATGCTCTGATATCAGATTTTGGAGTCATTTCTGTGAATGTGGGACGCTGGGTTCATAATGAGATTTCACATTTGCTGGAGCAGCTGGCAACATCTGTGTACATTTGTGTAGCCACAACATGCCTGTGATTTCAGTGGGTGGTTCTGAGAAGTCATGTGCTCCAGGAGAATAAGGTCATGGGAAGATTTGCCCAGGGGTGGGGAGAAAACTGGAGTTGGCTTCATGTTTTCTTTTGCTGCCTCAAAAATTAGATTCTGGAATTTTTCTCTTAGGGAAAACTTGGCTCTTGTGCAGTCTTTCATGTACGAAGGGTAGCAGGATTTTGATTTGCTTATTTCTTTGCTCATACATTTCAACAGATTTAGCTAAGCTTAATAAAGTTCAAGCAACCTGCCCCCAAATCATAAATTAGTATTAGCAATTCAAGATTACTTGATTTCTTTATGGTTCTGGCAGAATTTACAATCAGCTTCACTTCCTCCCTTCAAATGATAGAATCTTAAAAAGGTCTTGCAAGGTCTGCCTCTTTTACCCCCTTATTGTATTTCCATCTGGCATACATCCAGGCCCTACTTGGATCAGGGCTTTCCACAGTGTGCAAAGACACATATGTGTTCCTTGAGTCCTTTGTGGGTGTGAAGGGGTGTGCCTTAGTTTCACAAGATCTTGGCACATAAAAGGTTGTGTTGATGCCTGACCCTGGATGCTGCTGAAAGGATTACAGCTTTTCGAGAAGCAATAGCACAGAAGAGCCTGAAGGTGGTGCTAGCACAAATGGGACCCCTAGATGCAGAACTGGAGAGCTGGTGGGACACAGACATCTCTTCACACTGCAGGGAAATGTGAAGGTTGACCAAAGAGAGTGTGGGACAATAACAGAGAAACATATCAGTGCTTCTCATGATAGGAAGACTTTTTTTCTAGACTACAGTAAAGAGTGTGTAGTAATTTTTGCTGACTTGTCTATTTTTTGAAGATTTCGGGTTAAAGTGGTACCAAATATGAAATAGTTGCAGATCATCATACTTCTCCCTTTTCATGGTGGTTTCTCACTTAAAGCAGTCTATTTCAGTTTAGCTCTGCTTTGATTTTGAACAGATTATGTTAAAAATATTGGCTTATACCAACCTAAGACCTGGATCCTTCCAGTTACTTCCCAAGAGTTTGTGTTTTGTTTTTGGGCTTGAAATAAATAGATTACACTCACCACTTACCAAACCCAGCTGTACACTAAATCATATGAGGGCCCACTTGAAAATAGGGACTATGAGGTTCCACCCACAGACATTCTGTTTACTAATGATCCGGGAGATCTATATTTTTATAAAGCTTTATAGGTTTTGCTGATGGACAGACAGCTTTGAGAAATACTGTCTCTTATCCTTTTCAGCCGATAGCTAACTCTTCTAGGTTAATTAAACATTTTTTATAACCCGAGGGCCAGCCTCCAAACCACACATCTTATTCATTGCACATTTTTACCTGCCTTTCACATAGGTTTGCAGCTCTTATCTACAAAGGAAGACAGAATTTAGATTCTGATTTTATTTATTAACATGGCACTTACCTGTCCTGAACAGGTCTATACTACCAAATGCCAAGCTCCTAGAAACACTTTAAATGCAAATACTCTTTAAAAACAAAAACCCCACAGTTAGTGAATTAAAGAATTTCCTTGTAGGGTTTATCACCCTTGGCTCCCCTCTCCTTTCAATTTCAAGTTTTCTGAATAAGTGTGTGAACAGAACAACTTAGTTCTTGATAGATGTTGCCTGCCATGGATTGTAGCCCATAATGGAAAACTTAGTAGTTCTGTTATTTTTTTCTCTTCCATTATACTGATCAACCTATACCCAAATGGGGAAGGTATAAACATTTTTAATAGCAAGAATAAATAAACAATAGGGGAGATGGCTCGTCAGACTTTGAAAGGACTTTATCACTATCAGCCTTAAAATAGAAAGCACCATTACTACTTTAGTGGCCTCTTGGCACTTCAAATCCTTCCTCTCAGCCACATCCCTTCTGATCGGTACCTCTCCCATTTGAATCGAGCTGTGGTCTTCTTTTGTCTGCCCACACAGATCATGGAGCTCTTAGGTTCAAACATCATCCTTCTGACATCTGTTAAGACTGACCCAAGAACACCAACAAATCTCTTACAATGGTAGTGAACCTGTGATGAACAGCTTTCCATTCTGCCTCCAGGATTTTGGAATTCTACTTTTCTCCTTTTGTTAAGGCTATTCTAAAAGTACTTTTCCCCACTAATGCACAAGAAATTTCTACCCATCACAAATGACTAGAAAATAGAGTTTAAAAAACGAATGTAAAATTAAAAATAAATGAAAATACGGACATCTTCTAGAAACAACAAGGACACACTATCTTTAGTGATTTAATTCCCTCCTTTATGGATTAAACAGCACCCCTTATGCATTTATCTCTACAAATACATGCATATGTATCTTGTGTGGCTATAATACAATTATTTTCTCTCCTGTTGGGTATCTGGGTTATTTTCAGTTTACCACTATTATAAATGACAATATGCATAATCATCTTTGCATCACAAGAATTAGCACTGATATATTTTTCCAATTCCACTAAGAAAACCCATCTTCTAAAGTTGGGAGTATGGGTTTAGTTAACTTCTGTCACTGTGAAGTAGAGAGAATTATGCTTTGGAGAATCTAGAAAATGGTTATCTTATCCACCCTGGAACCCAAATTCACTATGAGGTCTGTTCTCTTTTTCCATCTTTCTTCCCTTTGGGAGAAAGTGGTGGAGCTAGTGTTTTACCTTCTAGAACCTTCTCTAACATCCCATTTCTTTCTGTTGTGATGGCAGGGAGGGGACACGTCTCTGTGTCAGAGAAAGTGGAGAGTGAGGGGAAAGGAAGAGACAAGGGACTGAGTCTGACAACATAGAAAATGCTGACATAAATTAATCAAACGAGGCATCTCACAGGATTGAATTAGTTCCTGATTTATGGCTGCAGTGCCGCGGCTGCCAGGCCATTTCTTCATGCTCATCCGTTGTTGCCCCTGATTTATGTCAGAGTCTCAGCGCATTGGCTGACTAGGGATCCTTATAGGATGGATGGAAGGGAGAGGACTGCTCCAATGCAGCTGCCCCTGGGCCAATCTTCATTCCACCCCTCAGAGTGCAGACCCATTTATCAACTTCATTACTTGCCTCATAAACTCGATGTCTGCATCTTTAGGCTCTGTTATAGTGCTACTGAAGATGGGGTGGTGACAAAAGAAAGAAAATTCCATTTTTTTTTTTTGACTTATTCTTTCTTAGAGATTCTAAAACCTGCATAGTATGGAAGACAGTGCTGATGTTATTTATTTTTTTTGTTACTACCTGCTGGGATTTGCCCACCGTGAGACAACGATAGCCTCCTCAAGTTACTGCTAATTTTTGTAATGAGCAGCACCTGGGGGGTGATTTGGAGAATGATGTGGTTTGAATACTGGTGACTTCCTCCTATGAGAAACCCATTTACCATTGCAACATTTCTTTCTAGGAAAAAGATTATTATGAATACTTCGCTGCTCATACTAGAAATCTGCTCTGACCCAGTGGTTCCTTAGTCATTCATTTGCCTATTTGTTTTCTTTCAAGTTCTTACCATATGTCAAGTGCTGATTCCTATATATTTTTCTTCTCTCTGTATGTCCCAATCTTCAAGGATTTTGTGGAGAGATAGACCTAAAACTTACTATCAGATCAGTAACTCTGCAGTTATTATATATGAATAGATAATTTTTATACTTCTAAGTCAATTCAAAGATATATAGAATATTCCTATTTCTTAAGCAAACATGGAATGAGGTACAGAATAAGAGTTCACATATAATGTCCTTCTAAATATATTAAGTGTAGTTTTTTTTTAAGGCATAAATTTTGTTGTTGGGAATGTATGATGTCACCTGGAAACAAAACTTACCAAGCCTTGAGGTGAGGTAAATAATCAAGTTCTCCAATAATCACTGTGGTTCAGAATTGTCTAATTGATACTTGATTGTCAAGGCATTAAACACTTTTCCTATTAGTCTTGAAGTATTTTTATTATAATTTCCAAATCTACATCCCCCCAAAACAGTCAACACCTCTAAAAATCATTTTTTTCTATTTCTAAATAGTATCTACCTCATAAAATTGCTCATTAAAATGAAATGAGATAATGTGCTTAGTGCAATGTTTGGCATAGTGAGTATTTATGTATCTCTAGCAGATATTTCCCTTGTGTTTCAAAACCAATGTCTGAAACAATGTGTTTCTGAATCGCTTATTGTTTATTAGATAATTTAGTCTGTAGTTATACACCAGCCAATAAGATATCCTGCATAAACTGCAATATGAGAATATAAAGAAATTGGGCTGCTTGTCTTCCCAATCAAATCTTCTCCTAGTGCTTGCTTAGATTAGTGAATATGCATCACCATCTACCTAGATGCCTCAGTTCCATGTCTGATACAGTCTTCCTTCCACTCCATCCCAAGCAACTAGTTACTAACCATGCCAAGTGATTTCTTCTACCTAGCCATGTCTCTCTCTCTCTCTGTCTTCATTCAGTGACTCTCTCTGACTGAAATACTCCTTTCTTCTCTCATTTTAACTATTTTTTATGTACTTTCTGGGTCACTCTTCCAAGAAGCTTTCTTAACCCTCCTGGCCTCTCGTACAGGCTCATCAAAGTATGCTGTGTGTTGTGTGCTGTTTCTATCATGGCACCTAGTAGATTACATAATACATAACTATTTTTTTTTTTGAGGTACAGGCCCATGATCTCTATGATTCAGTCACTCATGTTCATCACACTTTGTCCTTAGTGTCTTTAACATATTGAGGAGGAGGTGCTTAGTCTTGCAATACTGAATGACTGAGTCTATATTCAAAGTTAATGCCAGTAGAAAGGAGTTTCAAAAATAAATTAAAGGATATTTTAAATGAAAGAGAAAGTAATCTTCCAATCAAGTTCAAAGCATATTCATATATATGTTATTTCCATCCTGAGCTTATGTTATGCATTCAAATAGATACCGTAGCTCATATTTCAGAGAAGAAACAGTCCAACATTAAATCAATTTCCATGAGTTTTTCCAAGAATGATAAAATAAGCCAACTACATTTGTGATAACTAGATTCTAGCCCCTGGCTTTCTTCTCGGCATTACAACTTTTTCACCTCTTCTCTCCCTTGAGGTGGTTTTTCTATCCTGGGAAAAGAGCAAATATTCTTCCAGTCCACCACCATTTGCTATTTCCTTGACATCTTTCAAGGATTTCAGTGCTAAAGAGCCCTTCAAAAGTGTTGACCTCTTCTCCTGGGAGACCTGTACTTCAGTTGGATTTTTGACTAAACCTTTGGGAAGTGATAAGCAGTCTAGACTCTGAGTGAAAAATTCACCCTACCCAACCTGGCATCAGACACAAGAGTAAACAGCTAGAGCTTTTGCTTCCTGTGGGATATTGATTTTCCCTCTCTGCTACAGCATTTTCCTCATCCTCTTGGCATCCACTGCAAAAATGAAACATAAGATTTGAAAAACTAAAAATACTGAAAGTGACAGGTTATTCTGGCATCACAGGTTATGTGAGAATCCTGGTTGAGGGGAGACTGATGCAGCAGACTGTTGCCCTTCAGGGGTCACTGACTAGACTTTTAGACTGGGAAGCAGATGGAGGTAAATAATAGGTATTAACAGTGGCAAGATAAAAGCCTTTTGGAAAAGTGGGCTAGAAGAGCATCAAGTAGCAAATCTGGTGAAATGGAAGGCAGAGGTAATGGCACACAGAGCAAACAAGAAACATCTTCCTGAGTTCCTCTTGCAGTGGAGTGTAGGGAATTGCAGGTAGGTAGAAAGTGTGAGTTTGGCTGACCCATTCTTTGTTTTTTTCAATTGATTGCACATGTATGTATTTTATATAGTTGTACACCACGGGGTTCTCCCACCACCCTGTCACCTGTGAACCATCATCCTAATTTCTTATGACCATCCTTCCCCTGATTTACCCCCTCCCCCTCTCTTGCTCTGTTTCAGTTCTCTTGACAATTAGTTTTAAATTTTACTTGTCCTTTTGTTTGTTTGTTTTTCCTATATCCTGCATATAGGTGGGATCATCCAGTATACCTGGCTGACACATTCTTAAGCAAAGCAGTGAGCTGCATAAACAAATTTATCCCCTTATCAAATTCACCTATGTCAGTGGAGGATTTTCAGCTTTCTTGCTGGAGAGATCCCACAGTCAAGGCTCATTGGGTTGAGTTCTAGCCCCATAAAGTATGTCAAACTCTATCTTAAAAAAGTAGATATTTGAGGAGCTCTTGCCAAATGCTCAAAAACTCTATTTTCAATTCAACTTGCTGCTTGACTGACTTTAAATTAGCATCTACTTTTAAGTAACAAAGAGAATTCTTGTTTCAGATGGGCATGTTTCTTACTTTGAGCTCTAGTTCTGAGTACTGAACTGGGTCCTTACTTTTGGCCACTGAATCCCTACTTACCTCATTCTAACTGACATAATGCTTTGTTCTCACTCTAGATTTGTTTTTATACCTTCTGGATTGTGCATTCTTCCTCTTGGCTAGAACATTTATACTACTTCTTCTCATCCTATTCCCCCAGTTTCATTGTCTGTAACTTGCCTAAGCCAGCTACACTTTCCCTGGTTTATTCTTTAGATTCTTTATCCTTACATGATACAAGAACTTGTGTAAATAGGACCAGCCAACTAGTACCTTGTACCCAACTAATACCCAACTAGTACCTTGTCATTTCAGTAAAGGATTAAATACACCATTCTCTGTGATTAGGTGGGTCACATTCTGTACTTGGGCACTTGACAGTGCTTTTCTCTCTTTTCCAAGTGTTCATTTAGTCTATAGTTACATGTCAGATTTGCACATTATCTTCTGAGCTATGTTTGAAATTACACACTGGAAGTCTTTACCTCTATAGACGGACCCCAGTGTTGGTAAGCCTGCATGTATCTCTTTCCTTCAACATCTGCTTTTGCTCCTCTATGCCCTTTTGGTTAATGATGCCACCATCTTGATATGCATCTGAAGAGGTGTGATCATGTGTCTCTGTTATACAGTATTATAAACGAATATTGCCTCAAAGATATTATCTTTCTCAAGTCAGGAATCTCATATTCAACATGAACAGATCTTCCTCCTTCACTACCTATATCCTAAATTCTCCATGTCTGTCTCTTTTTTCCATGAATTAACTAATTTGATCCTCGAGCTTTAAATCTTATCCATATGTTGATGGAATGAAAATGGCTGTGTATACACTGATGGGCAAGTGGGTGTGTCTATTTGATGCTGAATACCTGACTTGAATGTGGATCTAATAGGTATCTCAAACTTAACATCTTCAAAATAGAGCTCTTGATTTCTGACCCAACACTAATCTGCTTACTCTGTAATCATCTTTCATTTCAGCGATGGCATTAAAAATCTTATAGTTAGTTTGTATTCCCCTTTAAAAAAATATTCTATATCCAACCCACTGGTGAGTATTCTTATTCTGAATGCACCTAGAACCCATATACTTCTGTCTGTCTCCACTGTTGCAGTGCAAAGCCAAAGACCATGCTGCCCTTGACCATGAAATGACCTGTTAGAAATGAAAACACATAATGCCTCTCTCCCACTGAAAACCTCCTAAGAACTTTTGTTCTTATTTTGAGAGGAGTGTGGCTTATTGTCCCACCTTTTCCTGCCTTGCTGTCCTCCCTAGTCTCAGCACCCTGTCCCCTCTTATTCATGGCATATGATCCCACTCTGTTTTGCCCTCTGCCTGGGATGCCCTGGTCCCATACCAGGATCCTAGACATCCTGGGATCTGTTGTCACCGGGAATATATCATCCCAAGCAACCTAATGCACCAACCTAAACCAATGCCTTCCCTCTGCTCACTGTCACACATCAGCTTATCTTATTTTCTTTGCAGAATTTATTGTCTCTGAACATATCTCATTTGATTAGAAATTGGTGAATTGTCTTTTTCCACTGAAATGTATGCTCCAAGAGACAAGATTGTCATCAACCTGGGTGAACACTGTATTCCCACTGACTCAGGATAGAAGGTACTTACTAAGTGTTGAATCAGTTAAAAACAATTCCATAACCAGTGCCTGTATCTTTCTGTTATTGCTATTTTCATCTGTAAATAGAAGTTTAGCTGTCTTTATCATTCCTAGTTTAGTTGTACTTGGAATTCTCAGGTAAGTTAAAAGTCCTTTATCTTTTTTTTTTTTTTTTTTTTTTGAGACTAGGTCTCGCTATTTTTGCCCAAGGCTCTCGTTGCCCGGGGTTCCACGGACTCAAGCAATTCCCAGCCTCAGCTTCCCAGGTAGCTGGGATTACAGACGTGTGTCACCATGCCCAGGTATTTTTTGGAACTAGGTCTCACTACAGGCCCCAGGTGGGACTCGAACCACGATCCCTAGCCCCGGCTGCTTCATAGGCTGAAGCTTACAGGCATGAGCCACTATGCCCGGCCTTCCTTTATCTTTTTTAGTTATTCCTTACAACAGTCCTAATGAGATGAATACAGATATTTTCTGGTAATAGATGAAGACACTGAGCAGTGATATGTTAATTTATATGTCCAAGGTCACTCAACTGCCTGGTGCTGGCACCAGGATACCCCAGAATAGAGTCACATCCAGAGTTCTCCTTTAGTTAATACTGATGATGATGAGACTGCTAATCATTCCTTTAGACACCCTTTGCTTGGCCTCAGTTTCCACATTTTCACTAGAATCTAGCACCTTCTAGTTGGGGTACTTGTGGTCCCAGATTGCCTCTTTCCAGGCTGATTACATCAGACTGTTACATCAGACATCTCCCTCCTCTAGGGTCATAGATAAAATACAAACATCACTGAAGTTTGATTTTCAGGCAATCATTTTCTTTAGCATAATGTTGTCCCATGTATTTCATCTGAGGCTCAAATTTAGCTCTCTCTCCTCTATCTCATGCCCATGTTAGGAAACCCCACCCTCCATTCTCCTGTGTTTCTTTTCAGATCCATGAGCTACCTACCTCACTGTAAAATGTGAGTGTATACTTTTAATCTGAAAAAAAAAATTTATATATACACTACAGAACAGTGACATATATAACCCCCCCAAAGTAATCATAACCTTACACTGGGTAACAAAACAAATATTATTTTTAGATTAGTACCAGAATCATTCCTGAGAGGTAATAAATACTATAACTAACTAGATAGATAGAAAGCTAGATATAAATATAGGTAGTATTTCACATATACAATTAATACATTATATATTAGCCCCTGTATATTTAATGGTTAATAAATAGTATACATATATTCTCTAACTTGGGCCGCAGTGACATGGCGTAGCTTCTGATCCATCTGTCAAACTCCATTAGAATTCTTTCCCAAGGATTCATGGATCACTGAGATGCTCATGGTAGAATTTTGTTTGTTTTCACTGCTGTATTTCCAGTTCTTTGAAAGTCCAATAAATATGCATGTTCAACGACCTTATTAATGAATGATCACAAGATAACCAAGGGCCATATTATAGCAGCAAAACTCGTATCCAAAACAAAAATATTTGGCTCTCCAAAGTAGAGTTTTGACTGAATATTGGCAGAAATTAGTGCCAAATAGTCACTGAGTTTTATTTTATCTGTGCTTGTTATATATTTCTCTCTGACTTTTAACTTCAAGAAAGAAATATTTATTCACCTTTCTCATGTATTTTTGTGAATTAATTGACAAAATGGCTAAGAGATCAGCCTTTAGACTCAACCTGGGGAGTCTCAGTCCAAACTCCATCTCCTTAAATGGAATTATTGCTTGATTTTTCTGTGCCTCCGTTACCTTCTCTGTGAGGGTGGAATGTTAAATAGTCACTTCCTCATGAGGTTCTGATCACAAGTAGCTGGTCTTATATGTACAATGAATTTACCACAATTTCTAGAACACAGCAATGAACACAATATATATGATCAGGGCCTGCTGGTCAGCATGGACCAGCATTCATTTGTAGGGTTAATTTTTAACCTTTGGAAGAACCATTAGTTTCTGAAGATCTTGGGATAGATGTGGCCCATGTGCTTGAAATCAAGCCATTAACCATAAATTTCCCAAATTGGACCATAAATTGTACTGTGCTTATATTCCCTTATTTTATTCTTTGTAGTGTTCAGTCAGCTTGAAATCCACTTTTAGCTTTCTTTATTCTCAGGATGTCATTTTTGACACTCATGCTTGACCACTGCCAACTCCCAACTGCCCTTACCTGGAACACTGGAACACATGAAAACCTCTAGGCCCAGCTCTTTTTGGCCATCTTCCCGTTTCCAATATTCCTGCACTAAACTTTAGGAGGCCATTTTGTTCTTATTTAAACAGCAAAGCATTTATGCTTTCAGAGGAAAGAATGTACCTTTGGCATTTCTTCATATTGTCATTGCTGTTGCTGTCGAGTCAAGGAGGCACTTCCCCTGATTGGTTCCAAGGACAGCGCAAGTGACTTAGAATATTGGGGTTCTCACCCATAGTCAAATGAATTCTCTATTTTTCTTGCTGGAACAGGTAACAAAGTTAGCTAATTCACATCTTTTTTCTATGGCTTTCACTGACATGTATCCTAGTTTGTATATATCTTTTTAAAAACACAGAAAGATAGGTGAAACTAATACCCTCAGGGGGAAACTATTTTTTGCAATTTTCTTGAGGGAAGGAACAAGATTAAAATGAATGAATGAATGAATAGATGAATGAATGAATGAATGAAGAAGGGTGTGAAGGAAAGGAATGGGTCAAAAAAATGAAGTTTCTGGTAGAAGTGACTGGTAGAAACCAACTGAGATGGACATAACTGGGGAAACAGGCAAAGTATAAGGAGCAAACAGCAGATCAACATGTTGCATTTGAGTTAACTGTTGCAGGAAGATCTGTGCTGAGAATGATTGGGGAGTCTCCAGTCTCCAGATGATTGATCATCCAAGAGTAGATGCCGTAGTCCATAGGCCCTGAAGAAGATTATTCAGGGTGAAAGCTAGGAAACACTAACACTGCACTGGGCTTTCTTTAGGAATGGACAATCTTAGAGATAACTGAAAGGAAAGACTGAAAGAAAGTTGCTGCAGGAATTTCCCAAAGAAATGACTGGTTTTGACAGTAGATCTTTGACAAAATCTACTGAGGTCAGAACAATTGGCCCAAATCCGAAGGCTACCACCTCTTAGACCTGCTTGGCAGTCAACTGAGTTAAGAAAGGAAATAGGATTGTGTTTACTGTCAATATCTAACATGGGTTCAGTGATTTCATTTGAACATTTATTTTAATTTTTTTCAACAACACCACAATGTAGGCTTTATTAACTCATTATTAGGGGTTATAGAAACAAACAAATAAACAAAAACACAATAGGTGAGGGAATATGTCAAACAGACATCCCTACTTAGTGTCAGAACATGATCCAGTCCTGACCATCTGACTCCAAATCCCACCATATTTAAGGAAGATGCTCACTATGCACTCTTATGCATTTCAAACTTTTCTAAATCATTCAGGGACTGTTTAGTCTAACTCTTTTAACCTCTTGTTTCTATATACTGGTATTTTACTATGCTGATGATAACTCAAGACTGATAATGAAGAAGGCAGGGATGAAAAAAGCACAGGTGAGACAAATGCAAGCCTATTTGCCATTAATCACACACATTTCTTCTAGATAACATGCAAGTGGTGCAAAGGCAATGATCCAAAACAATGCCAATACTCATTGAACAGAATTGCTAAGAGGCTTGAATGCTCCCCCCAAAGAGGACAGGTCTGGTAATTGCAAATGAGTTTAATGTGTTTCACATCTGAATTATCCTGGGTTTAGTATCCAAATTGGCTTGCTTCTTGAGTTTGTCAAGTCAATCTCCTGCACGTTCTCTTGTCAGGGGAGAATGAAGCCTAGTGAAGAGCAGGGCAAAGCTTGGAGCCAGTCTGCTCAAGTCAGTACATATTACAAATCTCTGTGCACAACTTATATATGATTTTTTCTCAGCAAATCTCCACCCCATCCTACTCCCAGCAGAAAAAATGCCCCTTCCCTTTGTAGTACGTTGCATATGCCAGTGTTATAACATTAATTATGTGAAACATAGAGTAGTGTTAAGCTTTAAAAGTACAAAAAACTTCTTAGGTTTGACCAAAGTAAGCTCTTAATAGCTTACTTTGTGTGATATTGGGTAGGTCATTTTTTTCTATATGCAACAGCTCCAGCTTATATAAAATGGGATGTTACTTGTATCTACTTCATAAGGGTGTGAATTAAATGAATGAACACAGGTAAGCAAGCTCCTTGTAACTAGGAATTGCTCCATATCACAATTTCCTTAATACACTACTTACTCCACTGAACTATGAGGCTATTAGAGGCAGTGGTTATTCATTAATTGCTTTATAGTTTTCCCCACATTACTCTCTAAAATAGAGATATTCAGTGGTTGCTGGTTGAAAGAAGAGAATGGTTATCATCTTTAAGTGACTGATGAGTATCTGACAATTAACAAATTGAATGAGGGATGAATATAAATTGAATGAATGATATAAATGAATCCACTTTGATGAGTGAATGAATACAGAGCTTGTGAAATAGTAACTGATGCAGATGCATTTAATAAATCTTTTAAGATGTCTTTATCATCAAGGCATCTACTTGCTTTTTGGTTGACTCCTGTGATTTTCCAACTGCTTTTGTCTTGGTTGTATGCCGTGGGGGTTTACCTGGTCCATTTCAGGGTTGGATTTCAGGGTTGGTTCCTGCGAGCAGTCTACTGCTGTCAAAAAAGCATCCTGAGAGAAACTCTGGGGTTGAATCTGACAGAGACAGCAATACTATAGACCATGATGAGGAGGGGCTTCTGCCTTTGCAAGTAGCCCTGTCAACTTCTACTTGGTGCTGGGTGACAAATCAAGCATAAAACCCAATAAACAAAACACTGAGTGAGTAATATGTACCCACAAAGAACACACCATTGTATTTTTTAGATGAGAACTTAGAAAATAGTTATTCATTGCAAATGACTCTTTAAAAAGAGAAATTAGAAAACAGTTTAAAAACTTGGAAAGTATGAAACTCCAGAGTCAGACATAAAGAGAAAAGGATTAATTCCCAAGCCTCAGGAGACCTGTCAGGAGCTGCCTTTGCCATAGGCTTCCTCATGCCTGTGTTCCTGGGCTCCTGGATGGAGAAGTCCTGGATAACGGGGTGGGGAAAAAGGACACTCTTTTACCCCGGCACAATGGAGTCTTTGTGGTTTAAGCAGGCTTAGGACTCCAGGGGCCCCTTTTGCTTAGCTCCAGTGCCACAGCCTTTCTAGAACAGTCTTTTTTTGTTTTGTTTTTGAGACTAGGTCTCACTATGTTGCCCAGGGTACCGCAGACTCAAGTTGCCTGGGATACTGTGGACTCAAGCGATCCCCAGCCTCAGCCTACCAGGTAGCTGGGATTACAGGTGCCTGCCACAGTGCCCAGCTGCTTTTTCGAGACCAAGTCTTGCTATGTTGCCCGGGGTAGTCTCGAACCCGTGAACTCAATAGATCCTAAGCCTCTTGCCTCCCAGTACTTGAGCAATAGGTATGTGCCACCGTGCCCAGCTAGAACAAAGTCTTGTCCCCAGGCAGTTGGAGAGGCATTGACTTCTGGCTATGTAGGTGGTGGGGCCAGGTGGCTGCTGGACAGAGGCCCCCTTGCTCTGTGAGTGTTCCGGCTGTGATCAAATCACAAATATGTTTTTCTCCTAGTACATTCCCCCTTAATTTTTAAATGTATGTGTATTTCAAGGGAAATTAAATCCATGGGTTTCTAGTTCATTTACCCTTAAATCATTAAAATGCTGTTTAAGAACATTAGGCATCCAAGGAGCTTTGCAAGCCATTCTAATAAGCATTGGAAAGACTCTTCTCTCCACTTAACAACAGTTTGGTTGGGAACAAATGTATGTAGAGTGCTACAGAATGCAAGTTTGGTTTAGAATTCCAAATCACTGTTTTAGAGAAGAAGAAGGCCCCCGAACCTGGTGAGTACATGCTCTTCTCAATATAGGGAGGGCATGGAAGTAATACTCCTGCTGTTGCCAACTGGAGAGGGTCTTTAATTCACCTCCTGGAATTCATGGGGAGTTAGCCTTCACAGAAGGTGCACTGGAGAGCACTGACTGCCCAGGCATCACCGGGTTCCCTGCCTCTCTGTCCCTTACTGCAGCAGCACTGCAAGAAAGGAATTGTCCCCATTATGAGGCTTAGCCCACTGGGCCCTCTTCCCATTCCTGGAACCTCCCCTCCTATGGGAACTTCCATCCTCCCATGTGGAAATTTTCCTTGGGTAAGAAGTCTAGCTGTCCAGCTAGGAAGGGAGGCTGAGACTAGGAATTGCTTGAGTCTACAGGTTCGAGACCCACCTGGGGCAACATAGAGAGACCTAGTCTCAAAAAAAAAAAAAAAAAATAGCTGGGTGTGGTGTCGTGCACCTGTAATCCCAGCTATCTGGAAGGCTGAGACTGGGAATTACTTGAGTCTGTGGTATCCCGGACAATATGAGTGCAGTTCCCTGGATAACATAGTAAGACTAATCTCAAAAAAAGAAGTCTAGCTGTCTTTTGCAGTAAGCACATGCAATGCTAACTTTACCAAATAATCCATTTGGGTCTTTTTTTATCAATGCATTTGAAAAATAGTCATTAAAAACCCCACTTCTAGACACCATATGCCAACAATAATCTGGCAACATAGGCATTATGGCTTCCCTTTCACAAATGGGGAATAGTGCTTGGGCCATGGCAAACAAGGATCAGAAGTTATAATTGGCCTGAAATCACCTGTGGAATCTGAAAAGTCTTTCTCACCATCATCCCAGTAAATAGCTCTGCCTCAGGCACAAGGCTGCATGGTTTTGCCACACTGGGAATGCTCTGATTTGGACAACTTCATTGTAGTAGAAACTTGGTATGAAACTCAGACAGGCAGCTTCAGAACCCCTACCCTTCTTGGAAGTGGCAGAACAATGCTGTGTCTTAAGCAGAAATGTGGGGATAAAACAGAGACCAATTTTTTGTAGAAGGGGAAGAACAACTTTGTTTAAAATACTAAATGAGAGTTTACCCATATCACACAGATCCTAAGTAGAAAGCCATACAATACATTTTTAATGCAAATCTGGTTAGGGTTGCTATGGTAGCAAAAGCAAAATGAAATTTGGGAGGGGGGATGGAGCCTACTCCTTTGAACTAGAGTTGTTATTTCCGTGTCAAACAGAGGTAATGGGACACTCGTTGCTGTCTAAGGCTAAAAATGGGTGGCAAAGCATCTGAAACAAGTCCAGCCTTTCCTTCCAGATCTGCTGAAGTGTTTCCAGCAGGAGCCACTAGAGGGTGCTGTGCAAACAGAGAAATTGAGAGGAGGATGTGGATACCCCTTAGAGAAATGCAAAGAAATTCATCCAGGAGACACTGCCACAATCTGGAATCTTCAAACTATTATTCCAGGATTGCTCCTGCCTTGTAATCTTTCACATACATGCTCTTTCCATTCTGATAAATACTAGTTACTTGCTTTCTTCATGGCACATGGCACTGGAGACAGAAAAAATTTTCACCCCTATATACCATATAATGTTTCATGAGTACCTGACCCAGGATCAGTAACTTCTGGATTTATTACATTTCTGGCCACCTAACTGTTGTTATGTAGTCATAACAGTACAGACTTAACCTTGACTGTAATTCAATGGTCCCAGAACATTTCTTGGTCTTCAAGGAACACGCTAGGGTACTGTCAGATATTTGTACTATGTTGTAAAGCAGATGGCCTCTGACCTTACCATCTAAACTAGTGAGAGTAGAAGAAATGTCGACATAAGATTCGTGCTAAGGGTCAGGACATAATTTAATATAACTAATGCTACTATACCAATATCATCTCATATAAGGTGAACGCTTCCTAAAAAGTTTGCAAACATGAAAAAGTTTTCACATAGGTAGCCCATGTTATCATTTTGTCTTCAAAATGGCCTCATGATTTAGAAGAATGTTTGTTATCAACATGCGTACCCATTTTATAGAATGGTCTGAAAACAGAGACCCAAGTTGATAAGATTGAGAACTCAAGGCTAGCTATTAATAAGGCCAGAATTCAAACTCCAGCTCTTATTTTCTGAATCTCCATCACTTGCATGACTACACGGCTCATCTCAGTGTTCAGTAGACATACAAGATAAAGGAATTTTTGGCAAAGAAGCCAGGGGTATGCATGAAGTCTGTGACAGAAGGAGAAATAAATGGCAGACTCTGGGGTATCCCTGCTATATGACCACTGATCCTTTCCTTTTGGTTATAAACAGCAGATCTTGCTATTGGCATGAAATCAAGCTATTATTCATAAATCTGGTTCTAGGGGGCCAGGAGTGAATTTCCAAGCAAGCTGGTGGAGGAGGTCCCTTGATCTGGAGCTTCTCTCCTAGGGTACTGGCACTGAGTAATGCCAGGAGGCTCCCTGATCCATCAGCTCAGGCAAGATGGACTGAGATAGCAACCCCCCCCCTTTAAAAAAAATCAAGCACGAGTATCAATAATATCTCACAGAAAATCACTCAAGGAGGTAGAGGGCTAACTCTGTTGCAAGTTCTTCACTCTCTTGTCCATCCAACTTCTGCCAGCCTGCCAGCTCTCAGGGACTCAGGAAATTGTCTGGTTTTATCATTTCTTTCAGCAGACCTGTCTGTACACATTCCACTACATAGGGAATTCATCCTTGCTCTCTGTTTTCTCTCCTTGCAACTGAGATGGTCTGCATACCCTTTCCCTTCTTCCTGCTTTGCCAAGATCTAGGTGTGGTTGATAGTGAATCAACAAATTCAAACTGGAGAAGAGAAGAAAAGAGGGTGTAAATCCCACTTCCAAGATTCCACCTGAAGAATGCAAAAACACTAATGGAAAGGGATATACACACTCCTGTGTTCATTGCAGCACTCTTTACAATAACGCAGTTATGGAAACAAACTAAGTGCCGGGTGACAGCTGAGTGGATTAGGAAGATGTGGTCTATACACAATGGAATATTATTCAGTGATAAAACAAAAATTATAAAATCTTGCCTTTTGTATCAACCTGGATGGTACTGGGGAGAATTATGCTAAGAAAAAACACTGACATTTACTTGAAGAGGTGGGATCCTATACCTCTGAATCATATATGATGTTTTTAAACCTAAGTTACCTTAATGACAAAAATTACAATTTTTAAAAAGAGGCTGTGAAATGTGCATCTCCCAAAGGCCTCCAGTGGGAAACCATGGCCCTGCCTTCCCACAAAATGATTTAGTGCCAGGATCTTTGCTGGGTTTTGAAGATACTTTCTGGGCTATGGTTATATTGTTTTTCCGGATTCATTTCCTCTTGTGTCAAAATATTATTTCTATGTTCAGCATTTTCTCTATCCTTGTTGAGATTCCATGATACACATCCAAGTGGACATATTGAGGGCAGGAAGTACAAGGTATAAGATCCACACCCTCAAGGCCAGTGTGTCCATACGGATTACGTTAATAAGACGCAGATTACATGCAATTAACATACACATTTCCAAGTTTGATTTAACTACTGTGAAAAGATTTTCCTGCTCTCATTATCAGGTAGCTTAAAGAGTTTTAAGGATCCTCCATGCATTTTCCCTACAATTTACCATCCTAAGGTTTCACTTTATCTATCAGTTGGCACTTTTTTAATGCTCACACCCTGTGCAAATCACCACTCAGTTTGGGAATGTCTTTCTTTACTCTTTGCTCCAGCTACCAAAATTTTCATCTTCTAGCACTTCATTCTGCCTTCAGTGTGAGTTTTTTTCTGACATTGTGTCAATTCCAAAAGCACTCCTCCCTCTTCTAGGTTCCAGTGACACACATGCCACTTGACAACACTTTTCCTAAATTTTTGAACTTAGGTTTTAAAGCTTATCATTCTCTTGGTATTTTGTCTTTTATCTGCAATCAGCCAAGATATCTGCCTCCAACTTCATCTCTGTCCTGTAGTCACAGAGACCATGAGATAACAGTTAAAGTAGTACCCTTTAAAAAGTGAAGAAAACTGTAATGCAGGAGCTGTGATAATTCTGCTTGGTCCACTGCCTGTTCTTTGGGCTGCTGCCTGATGTCATCAGTCTGTGTGCCTGCATGGAGTCTGTCCCTCCCGCGTGCAGAACACAGCAGCCTGCTTGCTTAGTGTGAAGGCCAGGGGCCCAGATCTATGTGTCTCAACTGCTTTACCTCCTTCATCTGTCATGTCAGGTTTCTCCATGCCTGTTCCAGGAATGAACGTGATATCTGCTTCTCATGGCCTCAATATCCTGCCAGGATGTAAAGCCAGTCAGGGATCTGACTCTAGGACACTAGGGCAACTATGAAAAGGGTGCCTTATCAGGCTTTTGGCCTATGGAGACACTATACAGAATAAAAAACTGGAAGACTAGTATTCAAGAAGAAGAAGACTAAGAGGCAAGGTGTAAACTAAAGCTGCCCATGAGGATGGGGGATCAAGACAACATGAAACCTAGATTCAAAACAGGGATCTCAGCATAAGTGTAGATGAGGGAAGCATGTTTATCTCCAAGGAAGCCTTGTGGTCAATGGGGCCAGTGGTCTAGCTTATTATAGATTCTTCCAAATGGACTGGAATCTGTCTACTCTTGAGGTTGGAACTGGGCCTTACACATTAATGTTGGGCGCACAGTAAGTGGTCATTTATTAATTATATTTCTTCTCTTCCTGCCCAAGGGTACCAAGACTGGGAATGGGTGCTTACTGTGGATTAACCTCCTAAACCTCCTTTAGTAGGGAAGTTCAATTCCATTTCTCAGAAATTGAGAGAACAGGAGGGGAGTCAAAAATTGGCTCTATGTATCATCTTAAAGTTTCCTAAGATATTTGATATCATTTTAAAATTTATGAAGCAAATAAAACATAAAATTATCATCCCTTCTGTCAGCCTTGTTTGAAGGATAAAGTGTTAGTAAACCAATGTCTTTGTTCCATGAGCCTTTATTCAATGGGCTTTTGATGGCAGTTCTTTCTCCCTGGCTTATGTCCTCTTTCATTGAGTCTCCATTCATAAGACAAGGCTCAAACAGCAGGGCACAGAGAAGGAGTCTGGGTAACAAATGTTCCATGGAAGATCTCCTGATAACAGTTTGGGATGCCCAGGGCACCATGGGCACTATGATAATGGGAGGGGTCAGGGAAAGGGCATTGGCTGAACTTGTTGGCTGTGCTGGGGAGTGGCACTCTTGTGGGAGTCTTCTCTCTAGCCTTGGTAGTAGGACCACTCCGCATCTCATAGGTAATGCAGCTCTGACTGTTTTAGGAGAAAGCAACATTTGCAGAGATTTGCCTGCTTTCTAGGTGGAAGAATAATACATTGCTTCCCTATTGAGCTCAAGAGTGTCCACAAGACCAGCTTCAGCCTATAAAATATGGGTAGAAATGAACATGCCAGTTCCAAGCAGAAATTATAATTAGCTGCTCCCTGCATCTCTCTCCTGTGACCCTGGCAGTTGAGACTTTACAGGCTGCTTTACCAGACAGGGTCCAGAATGAGTGCTTTGTGCAGCGAGGGCCATGGACTCAGGAACAGACTGCAAAGAGATACTATAACAAAGAGGACCCGAGTAGAAGGGGCAAGCTGGCAGTTAGGGCAGGGGAGGCATACGACTCAGGGGCATTTGTTATCATAGGGTAACAGCCTGTCCCATCAGAGGGACACTTATATCCTGGGCACCTCTGATCTCTTCCCCTTCCCTAGGAGCCAGTGCACACTAACAGTACTCCTGAGAATAAAGCAACACATCTGGATGGACTGGTCAGATGGAGAGTGTGCTGCAGAGCTGAAGATGTTTAGAAGCATCAGCCTCATGAAGGGCTAGGCAGGTAGCCGTGTTCCTGCTAGTCATCTAGGATGTGAAATGCAGGAGACAGGGAGAAGGCCAGGGCATCATGATCCCTGCAGGAATTGGGGAGAACACAGTGATTCTTGTTCAGACACCTATGTGAGCTGAATGTGGCAAGTGTGGAGTCTCTGCATCTTCCCCTGGAGGTGCGGATCAGTGGGGAATTGGGATGCTGATAGTGTTCCCTGTTCTCCTGGGCACATAGAACGGCTGCCTTGTAGACAAGAAGGCAGAGGGTGCTCCCTGCCTGTGCTTAGTTCTTTCCTTCTTTCCTCCCCTGCGCAGTCAGGGCCTCTCCCACCTTTTGAAGTTTATTTTTTAGAAACAGACCCAGGCACTGAAGAATAGAGTATTGTTATTGTAGACACCTTCATAATTGTCATGTGCAGATGAGATTTTTGTTCTTGATTCTGGTTTCTTATCTTTGCCTCTCATTTGTATTGTGAAGCACCAGTCATATTTAGGTAGCAGGGAGACCTTCATTTCAGGAATGGAGATGTTGAAATGCGAGATGAGACCTGTCCCATCTCTCTGAGCTAAGTGGTCAGCCATCGCTTCGCTTGGTAAATCTCCAAATGAGGCTGAGTCTCCTGTCCTGTTTATCTCCACCTTTATCGTTCACCGGAGCCAAGTTCCAAATGCATATTTAAGACAAAGCTGAAATGTTTGTTCCGCCTCCCCCTATTATTTTTCCATTTCCCCCTGGCTCTGGTCTTCCTGCAGGCCTCCTTGGTGACCTGAATACCGATCCCTGAGACACAGTCTCTTGCATCACTGTACCCCAGGGGGCTGGCAGAATGATTTGTTTTTGGAGATGTGCTTTTTTTTTTCATTCTCCTGCTTCAACACAGAGGAGGAGGCAACACTGGGTCTCAGGTTTTTGGAAGCTAAAATTAAATTAGCAAGCTAGGTGGACACACCAAAATTGGACAATTTAGGTCCCATTTTCCTTGGGTTGTTTAGACAGATTGTACAATTTTAGTTTGCAGTTTGATCCAAAGGGGGAGTTGATTACTGGCTCTGAAATGAGCTTCCTTCATTCCCTGCGTGAGCTGGTTGTGAAGATGTGAGTAGCAGCAGCCCCAGGAAGTCTGCTAACTGAAAAGGAGAGGAGAGGGGGAGAGAGAGAGAGAGAGAGTAGGCAGGAGGAGGGGCTTCCAGGAAAGGTGGGGAGGTTGAGGTATTGCTTATTACTACCCAGTCAAGTCTGCTGGTGATTAACCTGGTAATAAAAGTCAACTTGGTGAGGCATGCCTGGAAATGAAAAGAGAGCCCAAAGTAGATATAAAACAATCTCCTTTTGCTTAGAAATTGACAGCGGATGTTGTGTCCCCTCTGGGAGCCTGGGGGAGGCAGCCAGGCCCAAGCCCAGTCAGCATTCTGGATGAGCTCCTGCTGCAGCTGCCTGGTCCTGATGAAGTGCAAGGAGCTGCCTTACAAATTCGATAGGGCAAAAGTTTTCTCCGCAGCTTTTAATTTGTAAGGTCTTGTGATGGTTTTTCATAATGATGACAGCCTGCCCATGGTGTCTGCAGTATACCGTGCACGCGCCGACTTTTTCTTGTCCTTCAGCAAGAGCTATTTTGCTCATTAGCTTCAGTATGAGGGAGAAATTGCTGGCTCCCTCTGAAGATTTTGCCATTGGATGACCCGATAAGCAGAATGCAAATGTGCAAATGTAGCTAGAGCCCAACTCCGATTCCTCTGTGGCTGTGAGGATGCATTTTTCTAAGCGGCTTCACAGACAGAGAGATTTAGGGGTGAAAAGGGACCAGGCTGCCTGTGAGAGTTGCTGGAAGGGAATGAAAAACATGAGGTTTCCAGTTTTCTTAGTCGAGGCTCTGAAATGATATAAAATGTTTTGGTGTTTGAGTGAGGTTTTTTGATTTTTTTCCCCAGCAAAATAACACAGCAACAAACGCCTAGCTGTTGTTTTGCTTTGTGTGTGTAGGTGTGTGAGTTTAATTAGAAAACAGATTAAATTTGGGGATTAAAATGGCCATTTACTCAAGGGACATCATTTAGAAGACATCTCTTAAAATCAACATTACATTTTTTGCATAATGTTTTGTGAGTAGCCTTTGTGGTGAGTACACTGCTTTTTTTTCTTTTCCACAAAGTTTATATTAACTTCCATTGTGGGATGAAAACTCTACTAAGTGATGCTGTAGAAACAAGGGCTTGGTCCCAATTGGTAGACCAAAGAGATAATCAGATGAGCAAATAGAGAAGACCAAAATGTTTCTGATAGGGGTGCTCATATAGGTAGGTTCTGGGAATTCTAGAACATGGAGAAAGGTCATTGAGGGTTATCCCATTCTACAGACAGTGAGAGGAGGGTCAGCTTGTACAGGCTGAGGATGGATCAACTAGGGAGAAAAGGTGCTTTCCTTCAGAGCTGAAGGATGAGGGCCCTGAGCTGTTGTTAGGACCTTGAGGATAACTGAGTGAAGTATACAGGTGAGAGGAGGAGAAAAGCCATGAGACTGGGCATTAAGTGAGCATCTTGTATAAAGTTAGAAGCTCTGTCTGTCGTCTAAAGAATTAGGGTCTCATCCTCAAGATCAAGGGGGGCTTTGAAAGTAATTAAACAGGGTAGTGATAGGATTAGAGTTGCCTTTTATTAGGATATTTTCACTGCAAAATAAGGAAAACTAGACCAGTTAGAAATTAATACTGGTAGCAAAGGTTCGAATTAGTAGGCATTGACTAGGTTGTACAAGAAGTGATGAGGGTTTCACCTCAACAAGGTCAGGATTAAAGAAGGGGTTCAATAAAAAGAGATCTGAGAGATACTCAGTGAGCAGAAAGATCAAGATTGGCTAGTAGCTTGAATATAAGTGATGAGAAGAAGACACAGGCAGAGATGGTCCTCAGGATTCTGATTCTGGAAACTGGATGCATGAAGAGCCATATTCAATTGGTGACTGGAAAAGGAAGACTAAGATGTTGGACAGGAGATGTAGGTTTAAAGTTGATATATAGAGATAGCTCACGGGCAGTTGAAAGAATTTGAGTTCAAAAAAGGTATAGAAAAATGGATGCATAGATTGTATGAAGTAGACTGGTCAGTAGAGTTGATGCCAAAAGTGTGGAGTAGCTCACAGACAGTAAGTATGAAGTGAGCAGAATTTAGGGTAAAACAAGGTACACTAAGAACCACCCACCTGCAGAAGTGATAGCTTGTGAATGATGAAAATAAAGATAGGGCTGATGGAGTGGGAGACAGTTAGGGGATGATTTCATGGAAACCAGGGTCGGAAAGCCAGTCAAAGGGAGAGTAGCCAACATATCATGAAATCTCAAGTCATAAGACAAGTCCTAAGATTTGGTCTTTGAAATTTTACAAACTGCAGCTTCTTGGAAGTTAAAACTGTGGTAACGAGAGACAGTGCCATGGAATGAAGGGGCACTGGGTATATGCCACTCTCAGAAACTCTCTCTGGGGAGAGGAGACAAACCAAAGCACAGAGGGGGACAAGCAGTCCTGCCTCTCAGCTTCTGATTCTTCTCTCTATAGGGCAGTGATCTCCTCATTCTCATCCAGGTCTCTACTCTGGCATTATGAGGTCTGTTTAGGAGAATTAGAAGCAAATTTCCCTGCAGGTTACCATTCATATCATTATGTTTTTGTCATTGTCTTCCTATTTGATAGAAACTCTAAGTCTCTACTAATCAAATAATAGAATAAGTAGAATAAGATCTGAACCCATCTTTTATCCTTCCTCTGGAAAGATACCAGGAAATGGCATACAGTTCTCCAAGATTAGGAAATTATGTTTCAGGGGATGGTGATATTATCCATCTACTCTCAGTGACCAAGGGTCTTTCTTCTGCCAAGTTGAACATTTTGCTCTCCTTCTCACACTGCCTCCCTCCTCAAGCTGACATTTACCTGCTCTTTCCTTCTTTTCTTCCTATGGCCCATCTCTCAATCTGATTCATTCTCAATTCTAATGTACCTTTAATTCGCTCATTATATTTTTTATGGTATTTTTCCTCAGGTGTGTTGGAGTTCCCTGATGAATGGTTTTTCTCTTTAATTTTCACTTAGTCCTATAAGATATTTTAATGCTGATAATTTGAAATAGTTGTATATATTTTTCCTTTTTTTCTGGCAAAGCTTCCAATATATTTCAACAAAATACAAATAAATTAATTAAACTAGTTTTTGTGTGGAAAATAGTCATAATTGTGTAATCTGTTCTAAAGATAAAAATTCCCAGGGACATGAAAAAGTCAGAGAAGGACCAAAACACACGCATATAAAATCTAGGGAAGAAAGATTAATGATTAGAAGACATTTGTTTACCACGCAGTTGGTCTCATTTTTTGCTGGATCCATCTATATCTGGCACCATCTTATTTGAAAATGTAAAAATGAACCCCCCGAGGCTTGGACAGACTTGTGAAGGTGGAGACATTGGTATCTGTCTTTTTTTCTGGTCTTATCACACACCCTAAGGAGCCTAATAGGTGGGGCTCCTCAAGGGATTGGGGGTGTCAGACCTTGGGTGGACTCTCTGGATGAGAGGCATACATTCATTATCTCTGCAGGGCAATCCTGGTGACTTTTGTACCCTAATCAACCCCCTGCCTCCTGAGACCTGCTTTTTCCTGGGGTTCTCCCACTGAAGAGTAGGCAGCTTAATATTCTTTGTGGAAAGAAGGAAAAAGAGCTACCCTGTGAAGTTGACTTACCCATATATGCATCTAATGGAAGCTAGGTGTGTGACACTGGCCACCCAAGGGCACTCATCTTGCTGTATCCTGCAGGGAGGACCTCATCCCATTTGCTTCTTCTTGTTCTGGTCAATAAAGAACAGAGAGCATGGAGGCCTCAGGAGAGAAGCATCAGGAGTGGAAGCTAGAGATGCTTCCATCATGCACTGTCCCCTCTGCTGCCAGACTTACTTGTTGGGAAGAAGCATGGGTTCAGGCAGACTTGGAGTCTTCAAGTAGGTGGACTAAAGCCTCTAGGAAGGAAGAGAGCTCTCAAGTACTAGGACTGAGTGTAGAGAACTTTTTAATGCTCCATCAGAAAGTGATGCCCATGTGATGCAGAAGGAGCTCTCAACAGCAGGTGGCCCTGGTTTACTGAGTGGAGGTTAAATGATCTTGGAGCCTCTGGCTCTTTCAGCGAGCTGTGTAACACCTGAGCCTATCACTTGACCATCTGGGTTCCCTCCCCTCCCTCCGGAAGATTTGTTCCCTGTTGGAGAAGTGTCATTTGTAGGGCTCTGGCCTCTTCCACCACATGCTGGAGCAGAAAGATAGGGTCTTTTCTCACCTGTTCTTAAGAAAATGGCTACAGGTTCCTGGTGGCAGGAGGTACCATGCCCCAAAACTCCAGCATTTCCTGTTCTCTGAGCTGGGGCTGCAGCAGGACGTGGGAGGCTTGACTCAGCACTGTTTCATGTGCTGAAGCAGAACTCCCCCAGATTGCCCACAAAGCCCTGGTAGTGCCCTTTTGGGGTCCCAGCTGTGGGGCTCCACCGGAAGAGGTTCCCAGCGGAACACCTCAGCACTCAGAATACCACTACCTCACCAATGACTGCCAAATCTTTCAGGCTGTGAAATGAATATTTTATTACCTTATGAAGGGGGAAAGATTAAATTAGCAAAATGACGATAAAAAAAGAATAACCTGACTTCAACCCTTTTATTATGCTTCACACAACTAGACAGCAAATTGCGTTCTGGGGCTTCTGCTTAGATGGCTGTAAAGAATCTAACTTTTGCTTTCAAATTAACCTGTCAAATCATATATTTATAAAGGAATGAAGGGAGGAAAATGAGGGGCCTGGGTAGTCCCACGCATCAATTAGAAAGAAATTAATTACAATTTACCTGCATTAGCACATTAACACTCCCAGATTGCTGAAGAAATGTCTCTGTAATGGGAAAGGAGTCAAAACAGACCACTCTGTGGGGGGATCGGGAGGGAAGGGGTTATCTTGAGTCCAAAGCAGAAGTGGAGAGGGTTGAGGAGAGTGTGGGTTGCTGGGGATGGTAAAGGATGCTGGCAATTAGATGCTGCTCTGGTGTATGCTGATGCAGGGACCTCTGAGGAGCCACATGTCTTGATGAAGCAACATCTAACAGAACCTCCACGCTCTGAAATAATGAAGTGGGCACTCACGTGCAGAAATGCCACAAAGCTTCGGTGGCATTTGGTGCCTCTTACTGTCAATAAGAAACACAAAATGAAAAGCAAACATCTTTTTCCTTTGGAGCCTCACAGATAAGGGGATCACAGCAAGTGCAGAGAAGGAGAGGAAGGAAATTTATAGGGGTTGCTGGTCCTCTTTTGAAGGACTTCCTCAATATTTTGACCCAGCGTTGGATACCGAAGGCAGTTTGAAAGTCTGATGAGGACTTTGGACTCCTAAAATTCAAGACAGAAACATATCCTAAAAAAAAATCAACTAATTAATGAATAGATCAGAGTTTAAATGCTTGCTGTTTCTTTTAATCCTGAGCAAGGATGCCACTTGGCTTCACATGAAGCTCCCCGGGGCCCATAGCAGCATCTGTTTGCTGGGGCCCTTGATGAGGCAGGAGAAGACACCCCTCTTCCCCCGTGCTGGAGTTAAAAGCCTGTGGTTTCTGTGACTCTAAGATTCAAGCTGAAATCCAAAGAACTCCAGACCAGGGCAGCCCCTCAGTCTTCGCGCTCTTCTCTCTGGAAGTCCTAGCATCTCTTATATTGAAACTAATGCCGTAACTAGAAGGGTCTTGTGAAGAACATCAGCTGCAGAAGACCAAGGTTTGGATTCTCCACCAACCTAAGCTCTTGAAGCTTCCATTTCCACATTTGAAAAATTGTGTTAATTATAACTGTACTTTAATCACCCCATTTTTTAAGGATCAAAATTTATATATGAAACCTCTTCATAAGAGCCAGGTGCAGTGGCGCACACCTGTAATCTCAGCCTGGGAGGCTGAGGCCAGGAATCACTTGAGTCTGTGGGTTCAAGACTACCCTGAGACTTCCCCAGGCAAAATAGCAAGATCTAGTCTCTGAAAGAAAAAAAAAATGAAACCCCCTTATAAACTCAAAAGAGCTGTACATATTCAACGTATTATTGTTATGGGCTATTCTCACTTTAAAAGGTGCTTGTTTCATTCTTCCTTTTTTGGATGCACATACATTCTCTCTTCCCTCCTTCCCACCACCCCCTCCTTCTGTACTCCAGCAGCTGAATGAGAAAACAACCTTTGGTAATTGTGTGGGAGACTCACAGGCCCATTAGATCTTTGTTTTTCACTTTTTAAATTTTTTTTCTTTCCCCTCTAGGGTTGATGTGTTATTAATGCCTCAGAAGCCACTTGCTCTGTAGGACATTGTGATTTCCATGGCAGGAGGCCACCCTCCCAATGGGGCTCCCAACCCTCTGTCTCCAGCCTGGCACTGCCACCTATTTGCCCAGCTCTGCAGCCTCTCAGTACAGGCTGCTGGTTTCTACAGCACTACACCTGGAAGTGCCACTTTCATATCCATGACTGGGGCCATGCGGTCCCTTCAAGGTTCCTGCAGCCCTGGCAGAACTGGGGAAAGAATGGAGAGAGAAAGAGTCATTGTAAAGATGCCTAGGAATCTTCACAAAGACTCGCCCATGGATGCTGGACTTAGGCAGGGGTTAACCAGTGTCACAGGTGGTCTAGACCCTGTATCTGAAGTGCCACACCAGGTTTCATCTTTTAAACCGTGCAGAGCTTGTGTAGGGATAGAGGACAGAGAACATGGAATTTGTAGGCCACAGACAGAAATCTGGATCCCTATAGCATGGCATTTCCCGATATGGCATCTGGTAGCACAGCTTCTAGAGCCCCAGGTTTGAACCTCAGTTTTCTGTTATTCTGGGTCCTCATCCATAATGTGAAGCTACTGCTTGCCATTCCATAGGACTGAGGGAGGATGAAGGACATCATCCACATAGAGGGTTAGCACAGTGCCAGCAGGGGATAAGGACATAACCATAAGACTGGTGTCTCCAGTGCTTTCCAGACACATTGTGAGACAATGTTTCCTCATTTCTAAGGTGAAAGGGAGGAGGTGGGGTCAAAATACCAAGACAGGTTTCACCAGGTCACAGTTTGAGGTTTAAAGGAGAAAACAAAGGGTTCAACTGATTTGAGTTGATATGGCTAAGAGCAGGGTGTGAGAAGGGAGGACCAAAATTACACAAGAATACACTTCTGGGAGGTTTGACTGAGCTTCACAGGCTGATGCCCCTCTATGGGCATGAGTCATCTGAGGAAATACATTCTAGATGGTTCTCTCCACCCCACACTGAAGAGAAGTACTGTGGTCTCCAGCTCTGTCATTATTCATCCTGCATGGTTTCTCTCCCCAGGCATAATCACCTTCACTGCCCCCCAAAAATGGCTCTGCTTTGATCTCCCCAGATAAGCTTCCTCTGAACAGCCAGAGTTGGAATCCAAATTGGATGTCTGCGGTTCAGACTGAAGGCTTACTGAGCTGATGGGAAGTGCTCGGGGCTGCTTCAAAGGTCACCCGTGCAGCCCCAGGCTCTATGAAGCAGGCAGGGGCTTCTGTGAGGAAATAGCACCACCCACACCTGCAAGACTTGCTCATAAATAAATGGGCAAGGTGGCCGCAGCTGATAGCTAAACGGAAAATTGGTATCCTCTTGAAGACAGCAGCAAATGTGGGAGTAAGGAAAGAGATCATTTGGAGGGAAGAAACTGATCTCATGGTAACAAACTGAACAGTAGAAGGAAGACATGAAGGAGAAGATATGTACATTTACCTTTTTACAAGGAAATGACATTGCTTTACTCCACGTGGGAGGGATAGGAGTTGAATGGGATTTCCTCATGCATTACTTCATGATGGATGAGGAGGGGTAGCATGTAGAATTGGCAGGAGGAAATACATGGTTTTTATTCCACAATGTTGAATTGGAAGCTTCTCTGTATCCACGCATCAGAACAATCTCCTGGAAGACCTGCTTCCGGTGTTATACTGCTCAGGTTTCACATTAGGAGTCCACAGGTGCCATGGTGTGTAACAATTAGGGCAAGTATACTACAAAGTCTAAATAACAGACCTTCAGAGGAGAAGAGTCATCAATTTAGATTTTTAAACCACTAAATAGAATTGAGGTGTCTGTCTGGGTATATTGCTTTTCCCAGTTGAGAGAGCGGGTGAATTCTGATGGCCCAGGCTAGTGCTGGGACTTTTTTCTCTGCTTTCTGCCTTTACTCTCTCTCCTAGGACTGAAGGCATTAGCAACTTGGTCAGCCAGGATTCTAGAACCTGAATATTGGTGCTCTGCCATGTCATTACTCATGTTATTTCATGCCTTCCTTTCTAGTCTCAACATCCCTTCTTGTCATCTTCAGCAGCTCCTGGGTGCCAGAATGGAGTATTTGGAGTTAGAAGCTGGTTTTGTCCTTGTCAAAGGCATTGCCTGTTGCTCATCTAACCTTTAAGGAGTTATTGAAGCTCTAGGTCTTGTCTCTGCCATTTGTCAGGCTGGGTTATGAGGCAGGCTCCCATGTACACCTGAAGGGGGTCATGGGGACAGAATAAAAACCTTTGTGGTCTCAGTGACATTGGCTGTGACTCTCTGCCTCCCCTATCTCACCTGTAGACCTGAAGACTGTCTCCTGACAGATGGGTTCATTCTGCTTCTAAACCAGTGCCCAGGATTATGAAAATCTGCTATGAAGGCAAATGCTCCCTTATTTGGGGAAGATTGGGGTGATCTTTCAATTTCCACTTACAAGTATTGAGGCACATGGGTCCAGAGGTGAAGGGGCAGTCTCAGGACTTGGTTCTCAGATCTTTTCCTCTGTCTGTGCTCTCTCTACTAGTATCTGGCCAAAGTCACTGCCTACCAACTGGACAAATCTGGCTTGCAACACCTGGGTCACAGGAGAGGTGGTGTAGTTGGCTGAGCAGAGGAGGGCACGGAATCTTATGGTGAATTTCTTGAAGGGGAATGAGATGTTAAACCTAAAGGGATTTAACATTTTACAGAACTCATTTAATTTGCCTCTAAAAAGAGTCTGTGACAGCTGGAAACTTGGCTTCTTGGTACCCATGGAATCCTCACCTTATAAGTTGTTTCTCCCTGCCTCCCCTCTCCCCTTCTGAAAGATAAATGGGGCAAGGGAGGGGCAGGTAGGAGGCAAGCATTGGCTCCCTGAAGACCACAGGATGGGCAGTGAGCTGAGTGATACTGAGTTAATTGTTATATTAGTCCATCTTTGCAGATGAAGTAACGGAGATTACAAACCAGTTGAGTATACACTGGTGATTCAAAAAATGGGGTTCCTTAAAGACAGAGGTTCAATCATGCAAGCTTTGTACATCCAAGACCTGCTGGCTATGGAGCCTGACATTGGCCAGCACTGATTAAAAAATAGATTGAAAAAAGCCACACAAGCCATGGACACATTGTGTTTACATTGTTGAGGCTCTAGCAAGTAGCATGCCAAGTACCCATCACTCTTAAATGTTTAAATGTTATCTCTTAACACCCACAACATCCATTCCAGGTAAGTATTACCATCTCTGTTTCAGAAAACCACAGTTACTTACCTAAGCCCAAGCAAATGTTTTTCAAAAGCAGAATTAATCTTTATCCTGTTCAGGTAGTGAGTTCTCCATATTTTGAAGAAGGTAGAATTTTTCAGCGACCAATCTGCTCGAAAGGTACCTCCCTTTTTCCAGGTACTGAAGCTGCCGGTTTTGTTCTTTCTCCATTAGCCCACCCCAGCTTCATCCTCCAGCCTATCAAAATCGGTAACTCCTCCTGCGACTGGTACCTACTGCCCTGGTCTTCTGCCATTTACCTCTCTCCCTTATGAATGGTCAGCAAGCTTTTTTCTCCTTCATGCTTTGTCACAGGTGCTGAATGAAGCCAGAACCTACATATGGAAAATGGCACAGCCAGTGAGGCACAAAGGGTACTACCTCAGATACAAAACCTTCCCTCTGACAAGTCATTTGAGGTACATGTGGAAGAGAAACTGGGAGCCCCTGATACTCAGGGATTGGGTAACGTGCCCTACTGCTGACTAGAGGAGTTCTGTTCTTTTAATATTTGATGGAGCTGCCTTGGAGACATTTATTTAAGCATGCCCCGTTCATCCAGCTCCTACAGATGAGAACCCTGCTGGGGGAGGCACTGCTACTCCATGGCACTCAGCTAAGGTCAGGAGGGGAATGGCTGACAAATTGGACAGCTCTTCTTATAAGTTTAATCTCAAAGGTGCATATTTCCGTTTGTCTACACCAAGCACTGGCTTAGCTCTGCCACACTGCTAGGTTGGACAGTGAGTCCTCTGATTTTGCAGGAGACAGGCAGGGTGGGATAGCATGGTGGAGGCAGAGCCGACCCCTGCACTGTGTGGCTGATCATGGCTTCTCTTCTTGGACCTCAGTGCACTACATTCTAGAGGTCAGTTCATTCATCATCCTCTTTGTCTTAACAGCAAGCCATTACTGGGCATTATTAGCCCCATTTCTCTCCTATGTAGTCAGTTACAGAAAAGCTGAGTGATGTTTCTGCCTGCTGACACAGGCAGGGGACAGTCAGCCTGTAATAAAACTCTGCTCTCAGAATTCAGTTCAATGTGTCAATCATGAATCCATGCAAATATTTTTAAATGAGAATAGTGAAAGTCTTCCAGAACTGCCAATATCAGGATTACATATGACCATCCTTAACAGCTTGGAATCTATTTACTAGTATCACGTGGTCTTATTTTTCTTTTACTAAATTTATTTGAAACTTAGTGCAGCAAATGCTAGCTTTGGGAGCACTAAGAGAACAGAAACCCTGATGTTTGTAATGGCCAGAAAATAATGGTCAGATATTAAGGTGTTGAACTTGATTCCTTTCATCTTTTCAGTCACTTGTATCTTAAACCTACACTTTATAATTGCAAGGGGTTTCCAGAGAAGGTTGTTAGGTCTATGGAGGCTGTGTCCCAGAGAGATCTAACCCTGGACCAGTTGGCCATTCCATCTGCAATCTGCCATGATATGGATGAATGCTAGAGGAACAGGGCACAGGAAGCAGTCCTTGTCCGTGGAGGACTGCCTTCACCTGGTAGGGTGTTAGTCAACCTTTGGGGGTCTATCCATAAATTTAGGTAACTATAAATTAAAATAGCATCCAGGGTTTCATGTGAAATTTATATATAAATAAATTAATAAAAAATTAGGGCTGGGCATGGTGGCGCATGCTTGTAAGCGGCAGCCTAGGAAGCCACAGCCAGGGCCAGGGTTCGTGGTTTGAGTCCTGCCAGGGGGCACCGTAGCAAGACCTAGTCCCCAAAAAATAGCTGGGTATGGTGGTGCTCGCCTGTAATATCAGTTACCTGGGAAGGTGAGGCTGGGGATTGCTTGAGTCTGTGGTACCCCAGGCAACATGAGCCTGCGTTTCCACAGGGAAAAATAGTGAAACCTAGTGTCAAAAACAAACAAATAAATAAATAAAACAATACCATCCAGACTGAATGCTATATCAAGAATAAAGGAATACACTTTTCTTTTTTGTCTTTAATTCTCTACTAAAGTCATAACTTCTTCAAACATTTGTCCTTTCTTAAAACCCTCAAATCCATGCCTTTTATCAGTCTAAAACTCTTGCCCTTGCACTACATGAAAAAAAAGCAAACTGAATTCATATGGGGTGAATTTAATCTCCCTGCTCTCCCATTTTCTTAATGGTCTCCTCCTTGTCATTGCACCTCCCGCTCCTGCAAATTCTGACTACTTCTCACCCTCATTGATTCAAGCCCTCCTTTCCCATTCAATAAGCAATCCCTGTCTACCCTTCTGACTCTGCCTTTCAGCATGGTCCCCTCCAGACACACTGCCAACAGCACTTGGCAGTGCTACCCTTCCTCAGACCCTCATCGCCTGGACCTTACCTTCAAACATGTCTTCATATTGTTCTTCCTCATGCAATGTATCTTGTGAGTTGTCTTCAGAGACACCCTTCTAGATAGAATACAACTTCTCTCAAGCCATTCCTGGCTTACAATGTTTCCTCACTACTCTCAGAACAAAGTGGAAATATCTAAATCTCACATTTAGCATTCCCAGCTATGTATTCTTACCAGTTTTCAGGCTTCTTTCCAGGAAAACTTTTGTCCACTCATATACTTTATTTTCCTGCTGACCAATTTAATAACCACCTTTAAGACAATCCTTCTCGCCATAATCTCCTTCCTCTCTTCTTTCTTAATTGCCTGTCAGCATCATACCTAACTTACAAAGTGAACTAATTTTCATTTATCTTAAATGTCCTGTCTTATACATTACCCCACTGTCTCACTTTGATGAAATATATCTTTCTTTATCTGGCACCCTGTAATTCTACCATACTATCCATCATTAATCACATTCACTCTTAGATTCATTAGTAGTAGATGTTTCTATAAACTCTTATTCTTTCCAGAGATATTGAAGGTCAGACTTTATTTCCCAAAAAGAACCAGTATAAGCATAAGAACCCAACAAATATTTGTTGAAATGGACTGTCATCTGGCCTCACCTCCCTTTATTGAAAATTCCCTCAGTCTGCCTGAAGACTATTCCCATCCAACTCTGTTTTTGCTAAACGTCCAGGATTTCCCCCTATTTAACCAACAAGTCAGCATTTCCTGCTTCCCAGAACTTAAATTAATTCACTGCTCTATTTTGATAACTTCCCTTTGTTTCTCACCCAAATGTCTATTGCTTTTAACTTATTACCTGAATTTGGACAAATAGTCCTTATTTTTTCATGCTTCTGTGATAGAATCATTTCTTACCTACATATGAGCAAACCATACATATAATTTGACTGCATTTGTACAATATAGACATTTGATCATTTGTCATAAGCCATTTGAAATTAGATTGGTTATCAGTGGGTAACCAATGCACAGGAAGTTAGATCACCATTAAGTCAAACCATAAAATATTTACTTACTGAACACACGCTGAGCTATGACAGGATACCTGCCACCTTGCCAGGTGCTCCAAGAGCTTTGCTGATCCCCACAAAGTCCATCCCTACTTGCCATAATTCTGAATGAGGTGTCATAAGTGGAAACAGCAGCCAACTATGGGAATAAGTTCATTCTTGCTAAGAAGGGTCAAAAAGCGACCCTCCCAGAAACCATGCCATGTTCCTTGATGGCTTTGGCACTATTCTCTCTTTGGGGTTGACAGTCTCTACTCAGGCAGGAGGGTGGTAGGGAGAGAATGATTAGAGCCAGAACTCAAATCCTTATTTATTCTGGGCCCCAGCTGTGGAAGAAAGCATAGAGAGGCAGGCAGGGGCTGCTGTTTCTCCTCCATGCTGGGAGAAAGAAGTTACCTCCCTTCTGTCCCTTCCTGACATTTCCTCAAAGTCCTCTCATCAGAGGAGGGAGAAGAACAGAATACAAGGGGGCAGATAGGCCCTGTGGGGCATCTCTTCACCTTCAGATATAAAACAAGATTGAGACAAAACAGCTTGAAGGTTCACATGCTCTCTTCTCCCTTTCTGAGTAGCCATGTCTCAAGGGCCCTCTGCTTCCCTCTCTCCTCCTTCTTCCTACCTTTTCAAGAGAGTGATGTGGTTTATAAACCTGGATTGTTGTTAGTACCACAGAGATGGATATGAGAATTTGTGGAAGGAAATAACAATGGTGCTAACCAGTCATTTTTATACTTAGGAGAGATAGTGTGGTGAAAGTGAAAAAATAAGTAGACACTCTCTTAATCTCCTAGCTTTCAATGGAGGCATTTAACTTAAACCAGGTAAACATTCTTCTTCCCACAATGTAAATGACATCATTAGGTCTCTTCCTCCCCATCCCTAGTTTGCTCTGGGTCCCGCTGACAGGAGATGATGGGGGAGTGTTTTGAACAGTGCATTATTTAGTCTGAATAATTCTAAGTGTTGGAGGAAACCACCCACAGTTCTTGGTACTTAACACAAAAATAGTTGTTTTTTTTTTTTCTCTGCCACGTTCCAATACTTCCTGGGTCAGCAAGGAACCCACTTGCCAAGGGTGAACTTGCTGAGGGGGGGCTCACACCCCCACCCCCAGTGTGACTCTGCCACCTTCAAATTGTATGATCATGGTTCTGCCAGCCCTTCCGACCACAGAGAATGGGACAGAAAGATTGGCCTCGCCTGGCATGGCCATGTTTTCTTGCTCACATTTCATTCAGGATAACAAATGATTGTGATTTACCTCAGTGTAAGGGAGTTGCATACTGTGGTTTCTGTAAGTCAGAAGCTACTGACCGTCTAGCCATTCCTTGGCTAGTGATTTTTTTATTCCAATGTTATTCACCATCTATTTCAGTCAGAGTACTGCCTTCCTGTGTCATCATGGCTGATCTGATCAGCTGTTCCCTGCCTCACAGACTAGATCCCCCCATGTGGACCAGATCTGTGGTCCATACCATCATAGCTGACTGTTTATGTGATGTGGTCTCCAACTACAACTGAGTGTGGCGGCAGCTGCATGGTCTGTGCTTGGGATACACAATCACATTTGCTGTGAAGGGGGTCCACTTCAAGAATGTGAAAAGACCCTTAGCAGTCTGTGCCTAGGCTGGGTTGAATTGCCAGCCATGGAGAAAAATGGCATGGGCCTTAGTTCGAAACTGTCTGAATGCACATTATCATGGCGATCCCTAAGTCATGCTCACCCACTCATAAGCCCATTCTTCTTTCTCTTTCATTCCCCCTTTATATTTTTGCCTTTTTTTTTCAAGGCCTTGGTGTATCAGGAGAGAGAGACATCAGTCACTTTTTATTTAGTGAATTTCATTGAGAACCTAATATTTGCTGGGTAGTTAGGTCTAAAGATATGAATAAGATCAAATCTCAGAACTCCATGGCTTTAGATTCTAAGGATAAAAATAAGAAAGTAAATACAGGATGTAGTTGGTAATAAGTTAACAGAACTCATTCAACAGAAATTCAAAGCAGTGCCCAGCAAGCTACAGACTGTCCATCTGGGGCACCCAGCACAATGCTCAGAATTGGGTATCGACTCTAATTTGAAGCTGTGTGGCCATTTAAACAGCAAAGCTGGCATAGCCATTGGACTTGGAAGCAGTAAACCTATCATCCTGACTAGTTAAGAATAAGATAGTAGACAACTGGGGAATACATTGAAAAGACCCTGAGATTCTGGCTACAGGGTTATTATTCTTGATGAGGGAAGTTATATTGTCAGAACAACATATTGAGAAAAATTTTTCTTTTGGTAAGGGGAATGATGGATTAGAATAGAAATGAGGCTACAGAAAAGTAAATAGTATTAATAATAATTATACTCGCTAAGAATTTATTCAACATGCGAGTATTTATTCAATCATACTAATCACTCTATGTGGTATGTTATATTTTCATTTTATCTAATTGACCTATCAGAAATTAGAATTTGAGCTCAAACACAACACACCCGTGACCTTAAATAGCAAAACCTTGACATAGTAATGAAGACATCTTGGAAGTTGGGGTGGTGGTAGTGAAAATACAAGGACAGATGCCTGAATCAGATTGTGAAGAATGGATTAGGTCTGTTGATAAGTAGGATGTAGGGGATAAAGAAAAGGTAAAATATTTATTCATATTTTCATCCTGGATAATACTAGAAAAATTATTTTTGAGTAAATTAAGAGAAGAACATTTTCAAGGGGAGTGAGAAGATCATTTTACTTTCAGCTACCTTGAGTTTCAGATGGGAGAGAATAAAGATGGTTGGTGGTTCAGTGCAATAATTTATCCTTCTTCAGAAGACAGGGCAGATCTTAGTTGTTGGCTGGGAACACTCCGGTACAGTGCCCAGGAGACAGTAAAATGTGGGATCTGAAGAAAATGTAATAGCGTAAGTGACAGTTATGAAGTGCAGTGGTTGGTAAGTAATGGGGAGAGAGATGGATCATTAGGTGGAGAGAAGAGTGGGGACAGCCAGGGAGGCTGCAGGGAACCCAGAGAGATGGAGGTCATTCTGCCCAGTCATCTTTGCATACTTATTAAATGCAGAATGGATAAAATGGAAGGAAGTAAGAAAAAGAGAGAGAGTGTATGTATTTTGTGGGGTGGGTCTGGAAGTAAAACTAAAGATTGCTAATGGAGAAATGTATGATGGATGGCTGAGACTTTGGGAATAGCCCACCACAAATAGGAAACCTTTCTCACCTCTTCCCTTGGTCCTTTCCCCCATGTCCTGCAGTCATGGTGAGTCACTTCATGAGGCAGGTTTTCCTTTTCTTTTTTTATCCCAGTGTCACTGGTTTTCACTTTAAATTGACTTTTTGTCTTCCTTTCCCACTTCTTACTAAAGAGTTCCCAAGTACTACTGGAAAATTTACACTTGCACAAATTTCATTTTTAAAGGGAAAATGTAGAGGACCAATTATGACTGATCCAAAGGAGGAAGAGGCTTTAGTGATGTGTCTGCTCCTGAACTCAGGTCTCATGGAAAAGCAGACAGAAGCTACATTCCAGGTACTACAGCCTCCAAAATACGAAATACAGGAACTCCATTCAAGACTATCAGTTTGATGTGTCCCACCTCTCATGAATAATCTCTGTTTCAAACCATCAACCTAAATAATTGCAAAATTATTTATTTGCATCTATATATTCAGCAAATGCTTCTTGGTGCTTTCCAGCGATAAGCATGTGCTCTGGAGGAAGACAAATTGCGTTTAAATTCCAGCTTCACTGCCTCCTACTTAACACAACCCAAGCTCTCTGAGCCTCAGTTTCTTCATCTGTACAATGGGGATAAAATAGAGTTTACCTCATTAGGATCTCATGCAGATCATATTAATACATTTAAGTGCTCAGAACATGACCCAGCACACAAAAAGCCCCATGTAAGTGACAGTGGCAAACATTGTTGCTAATGAACTGTGCAGAGATGAATAGCATACAGTTTTTAGCCTCAATGAGCTCTCATATAATATAGACTAGTTTATTTCATTGCTTTCACCTTTTGCTTAGTTAATAGTGTATCAGGGGCATAATGAGAGTATTTAAATAACATGAAGGGGTAAAATTACTTTTGTGAGTCAGTAGAGGACCTCATAATCACTTAAAGCATGATACCCGTGAAAAGGCATTCTGAGCTTCAGATAATCAAGGAACAACTGCCTACGAAATGTACCCCATTGTAATTGGGGAATACTTCATGTGCTTAATCTTCAGGGTCAGTGATCAGAGAGAAAATATGCATGTCACTGTGTCCTCCTCATCAGCTTGCACAACTCTGGGAAGAAGTGCATCATCACATGAGCATCTCCAGGAGTGCTGTCTCCCAGGAGACCTGAAGGGTTCATTTGAAGACATGGCTTCTGAGCCATTACTGTCTATAGCAGGGGAAGGGCAGATGTGTCTCTCATTTGTGGATCCTTCCACAAAGTCTTCCTTGTAGGCTTAATAGTATATTGAGAGGGAGGAAGACGAATGGTTATGGAAACAGAGTTGTATACCACGGAGTCACAAACAGAGAATTGAGTAGATTGTCCTAATTTTTAGATAAAGGAATTTGATTCTGAGGGGTTAGGAAGCATTTTTCCTATCAGAATGCTGGCCATCTAACCACCATGGAGAGATCTAAGTAAGAAAGAGAAACAATGGGAGGAGGGTGGCATGGCGGTAGACTTCCAGACACTCCCCTTCCCTCATTGGCTGTGGTGAGGCATGGCTACCCTCTTTTCATTTAGTGCATGTAACTTGCTGTCTGCAAACCTCCCTAGACACATAGCTCCCACTTTAACAGGAGGTCAATTTTCCTGGTATGCTTAAGGGCCCCTAATAATGCTGGGAAGTAGAATCTGTTACTAAAGTAACTTCACCCCAAAAGAAAAGGGAGAATGTGAATTACTGCAACATCTGGGGCTTCTCCCCGGGCAGGAGAGAATACTGAGCACCAGTGAGACTCAAACTCTTTCATGCTCCCTTGACTTTCAGGGTGGATTTCTTCCTTTTTTTAAAAAAAAAAATTATATATATATAAATCAAATAAATATATATTTCACATTTTTGTATTCCCCAGAGATCACCCACCATCTTCCCTTCCTGACCACTCCCTCCCATCTCCTCCCCCATCCTCAGTTGTGTACTTTGGTTTTTTTGTTAGCTTGTTTTGACTTTTCCTCCTAGCCTTTTGCTTGTTTTTCTTATATCCCATATACTAGTGAAACCATTTGGTTTCTGTGTTTTTCTTTCTGACTTGGTTCTGCTAATATGATTTCTTCTAGGTATATCCATGTTATCATAAATTCATCAATTTTGTTGTTTTTAATTGATTATTAATATTCCATTGTGTATATATACCACATCTTTTTTTCATCCATTCATCTGTCTTGGGACATTTGGGTTGTTTCCACATTCTTGCAATTATAAACAGTGCTGCAATAAACATCTGAGTACAGGTGTCCCTTTGTGTAAGCATTGAGGTCTCCTTTGGGTAGATTCCCAGAAGAGTGATTGCTGGGTCAAATGGTTCCATTTTCATTAGTTTGAGGGTCCTCCACATAGCTTTCCATAGTGACTGGACCAGTTTACATCCCACAGGGTGGGTTTCTAAGAGGAACATAAGATGATAGTGAGAAGGTAAGTAGACTAAACTCAGTGCTGAATCCAGCTTATCAGATGCATTTGCATGAATTTAGGTGGACTTTTTTACCTGGCAAGAAACATCTAGAACTCCCTGACATCCCTTCTATTTTTTTTTTGATCTGCTATTTTTGCTTAAAACAACAAAAAGTGAGGACTGTCCATGCATTTAGGAGTAAAAGTGTTGAATAATTACTGCTCTTTCCTAATCTTAAGTACAACTACAGAATAGTAAAGTCTTCAATTTTAAAGTAAATGAGTAATCAACCACATCAACACCATTTTCCCATCTCAAAGGAACAGCAAATGCTTTATTCAGGTGAAATAGTTGAGCAAGAGTGCATACATCAGATAAAGTTGAGTTAAAGAATTTTCCAAGAGTTCCTCTCTCTGGCTCACGTGCGCGCGTGTGCACACACACACACACACACACACACTCACACTTCTAAAATTACTTAAAGATTCCTTTTGCTAAACAGGTCCTAAGTCAGTAATATCAAAATATTTCTTCACACTAATGATACTTCTGTTGTATTTTTTAATCTGAAATATGCAGATTTTTTTGCTGGCATCAGTTACAATTATTTTCTGAAAAATAGTTTATGTTTAAAGGCCAATATCTGATGATCAGTTTCTTTTGCTAAAGGAATTCCTTAACCACCCAACCACAAATCATACGTATATTCATGCCAAATGTTCATGTATGCATGCACACACGTATATACACATGCACACACAGAGTATACTTTTATTAACTAGGAAGCAAAGCCCACATATATGCTGGATGCTTCAAAATCTAGTCACATCCTAAACTACCAACCTATTTTCTATATGACAGTGACCCTGTCAGTCCTATGTTCTCTCTCTCCATTCTCCCTAATAGCACCTCTACCCTCCCCAGATCACAGCCCAGCTTTCTGGACTACCCTTCTTTCCACCTCTGCCCCTGCAAGCCTACCTGACCCACCAGAAAACAGTTCTATTGTTGATGTTGGGAGATTACAAGCATCTGTCAAATCCTTAAAATGATGAGAAGGCTCCAAATTGATGAGGAGGTTGCTTCCTGGGGTTATTTCATTTGGCAGTGCTCAACGCAGTGAGGAAAGAGTGGGCTTGTCCAGCACTGACAGCTCACCCTGTCCTGTGGAGAATGGGTGTGAATTTGACTGTAGAGGCTTGCTCTTCACAGTCAGATGTTTTCTTTCCTTCCTGCTGCTGCTTTCTTTCTCTCCATGCCTGTCATCCCCAACTCTTACACCTTGCCTCACAAGAGCCCCACTTCACAGATAGGAAAATAAATGGGTTTTACTGTATGTATTATCAATTTTCCTTCCCTGTCTCCTACTCTTAGTTTGTGATGCTATATCACTGAGCATCTGCAAATGCCAGTAATGAGTTTCTCATACTAACTAGATAGATTCTCAGGTCTTGTGAATAAATAAGGAACAAACTATCAGAATGGCTTTGTGAAGGGTAATATGATATTTCTTGGTCAATATTGCTTTTTTGTCCCACTGTGGAATTCTGCATCTGTTGTCTGTGGCAACTTTCCAACTTGGGTAATTACAGTCTGCTTACCTCTGTCTCTCTTGTGGCTTGAAGATAACTTATTCTTCATGTTCTTTCCTAAATACAACAAGGAGGCTGTGTGTGGTATTGCTATATGCAGAGATGCCAGTGTGGAGAGGGGAGGAATGAGCCAGAGGCAGGTAAAGGGCAACCTGGCCAGTGGCTTTAAACTCTACCAAGCCCCAGATTTTGCCTCTGTATTCTCAGAATCTTGTTATCCACCCTGAATTGTTGCAGGAGTTACAGGCCATAGAAGCTAAAGGAGTTATAGGATAATGTGGGTGACAAACTCCAGAGAAGATGTGGCTGGAGTGGAGCAAGTTTTGCTGAGCAGTTCAGATAGAAATCCTCCTTCTAGTTGAAAACCAAGCCCCATCTGTATCAAAGGTTAGAAAAGTATGAGTCTCTGCTGGTGGGAATGTAAACTGTTCCAGCCACTATGGAAAGCAGTGTGGAAGACCCTCAAACTAAGGAGAATGGAACTACCATTTGACCCAGCAATCGCTCTTCTGGGAATCTACCTAAAGGAGACCTCAATACTTACACAAAGGGACACCTGTACTGGGATGTTTATAGTACCATTATTTATAATTGCAAGGTCATGGAAACAACTGAAACATCCCAAAAGGACAAATGGATGAAAAAGATGTGGTATATATACACAATGGAATATTACTCATCAATTAAAAATGACATTTGGTGAATTTATGATAACATGGATGTACTTAGAAGAAATTATATTAACAGAAACAAGTCAGAAAGAAAAAAAAGCAGAAAACAAATGGTTTCACTAATATACGGGACATAGGAAAAACAAACAAAAGGTCAGGAGGAAAAGTCAAATCAAGCTAATAATCAAACTAAAGTACACAAGGGTGGGGGGGTGGGATGAGTGGGAGTGGTCAGGGAGGGGAGGTGGTGGGTGATCTGCAGGGATGACAATAATGTGAAATACATATATATAATCTAAATTTTAAAAAGTATGAGTCTGTGGACACAAGGAAATGAGTCTCTGTGACCACCTCTTGTTCAAAGAGCAAGCTAATGCTGCATGGTGGAGCCTGCATGCATTCACGTTCATGGGTTGGCTTCTGGTCAAACTGCGCTGCTACCCAGCTGACCGTCCACCAGCCACAAAGTCATGGTGCCATCTTAGGGTTGTGAATAACAATCAGGGACAAATAATACTTCAGCCATTATTTGCCAATGTGGCTGTTGATGTGAAGGGCAGGAAGTGGTCTATGCATGTGAAAACTACCAAATAACTTACACAACTCCATGGAATATAATATATAATGATGTAGCATGCTGTTTATTAATAACAGAGGAATTCCAGATATACCATGTCAGGCTAATCTATGAGAACAATCTCTTTTAGAAGAAGAGATTCTTCTTCCAGAAGTTTCTTTTCAATCATTGCACAATTTTGTGCCCTTCACTTGATTTTAAAATAAACATGAGGCTATTATTCAATGAAGAAAGGTAGTCAGAAAGGTAGTGCAGTAGAACAATGTGCAAGAAGTCAGTAGAAGGCCAGTTTGGAAACAGAAAATAATATTCCAGACAATACAGGTAAATGCAGGTAAATACAAACAATATGGGGAAAACAGACTATAGCTCACATAAGAGCTCTGAATCAAAGAACCTGATTGGTGCTTCATGCTCCTCCCAGCTTGAGTAACTCTGGGGTCCAGAACACTGACAGTGTTGGGATCAGAAGAACTTCCCTTCTCCCTTTATTTTTGACTAGGCTCCTATCTGAGTTTGCAGTGGAACAAAGATGACAGAACACTGACACTGGAGCACAGTGCAAATGCAGCCAGGGAATAGCTGGTGGACACAGCACTGTGAGTCCCCAGGGTGAGCATCTGCCCTTCTCTTCCTCCCATGTCTATAGCCCAAATAGATAAGAGAACAATATCCTCCACCACAGCAGAGGAGGCCACTCTAAAATTGGGGTTCTCCCTTGAAAAGCCTCCTCCATGATTTTGTGAACACAAATCCACTCATGTGCCTTTACCTACTGCTTTCCTAGTCTGCTGGAGGAAAGTGAACAAGCTTTGAGGCCCTTGGCTCTGTGAGCAGGAGAGAAAAGTGGGAACACTGCAGGAGGGATGAAAGGCCTGGGGAGCCTTATTAATAGTTAAGTGGACAAGACTGATAATGGGATATCTTTTTATTGGTCCAACAGATAAGTTATAATACACAAGCTCACAGGCAGCTCCTGTGATTTGCATTGATACAATTCAGGCAGAGGTTTTCATTATGTGGCAGGGATGATACAGGAGCCTGTATTATCAAAGGCAACTGAAAGGAGTTCGGGAGCTATCTCATATTCTGTGTATGTGTATTCATTAATGGTTAGTACAGTGCTTTGTCCCCAGCAGTGTTGGATGTTTCACAGTGAATCATTAACAACTTGAACAGCTTCATACATATGTCTTATTGATGTGTGAAGTCATTGCAGGTTTTCTTTTCTTTTCTGAATGAGTTCTGCTTTGCTATGGATTCTGCCAAAGGTGTGGTGACATTTTTAGTGATACAAGGGTCTTATGGATCAGAGAAGGGGTGCTGTGATATGAACCCCCAGGATGCTGCCAGTGTGGGGTCAGTGACTCTGGGTATGTAGGTTTTTAAAGACATAGTTGGGTCAGGAGGGATTCCATTGCTGCCATCAAGGGAAACAGGGGCGCCATTGCATTTCCAGGGAGCAGACAACGGGAGACCTTTTCCTTCTAAGAAAAGGCCTACAAAGGGAGAGAAGAAGGCGGGTAAAATAGGGGAGGGAAGAACACGAGGGAAAGTAGCGATGGGCCTCAGATGATATGGTAGTGGGAGAAATATGGGGACTACACAATGTAAAACAAATAAATTCATTAATTTTAAAAAAGCCATTGTGAGAATGCTGTCCATAATGAATGGAATGGGAAGTGCCCCAAGGCAGGTAAAGGACTGTGTGTGAAGTGAAGTGAGGGAGAGAAGACAACAGGGCCTGAGGAAGGAAACAAAAATGTTTAGCAGCTGAGAGTAAGATCATTTGGAAACTAAAAACAAAGGAGCCAAGGCAGCTTTTCCTGGCTGGGGATGGGCAGAAGAAATGGGATTCAAGTTAGAAACCAATTATCTCTGATTGCACAATCAGGACCCTGCTCTCAAGTTGTTTCCAGCATCAGGGCCCTTAGGAGCCTGGGACCACCTGGGAATGATGTCAGAGAGGAATTGAGGCATCAGTTAACTTTGGCCCTGATTTATTATAAGGCAACATGTTTTCTGGCTTCTAACACAGAGGAGAATTTCCTGGTTTGTGTTGGGTCTCCTTTGCGGGCAGAATTTTAATTTTTGAGTCAGTAGCTACCCAACAACCCAACATAAATGTTTGATTTCCCTGATTTTTGCTGTAAGCCTTCACAGAGCTTCCATAAATGTACAGATACTTCATGCTAGCCCTAAAACTGCTTGCCATCCCCACCCATCCCCATGACCTTGGACTATGACCTTCAGTATCTTTGTATATAGTTTATCAACCCAACCTGAGGTCATCACCACCTACAAGACCTGTAATGACCCAACGCAGACCCCAGAGAACTGCTATGTAGTTTAGTTTTCCCTTTTACAGTTTTACTGAGGTTTAATTTACATATAAGAAATTTCACATACTTGGGAATATAATTTCATAAGGCACAACAAATATCCAACCAGAAAACCAGTATCATCAAGATAATGACCAGAGAGCATCTCTATCATCCTCACGAGTTTTGTCAATTTTCTCTGTAATCCTCATACTCTTCTCAATGCTAGACAACCACAAAACTGATTTCAGTAGATTGACTTGAATGTTCAATATTACCTTTTAAGGAACTGCCACTTTTTTTGTTTCCAAAATGGTTTGCTTTATTTGACATTTCCACCCGCAGAAATAGAGAAGTATAGTACCTTGGACTCTTTGCAGACAGTAGGTACAATTGATCTTTTTAATTTTAGATATTTTGAACAAGTGTACAGAAGTGGTTTCTCTTGTGAATTGAAATTGTATTCCCCTAACAACTAATGATATCAGACCTCTAGGTATGGACTTACTATTGGTGAAGTCATTCTTTAAATCCTTTGCTAATTTTTAAATTGTTTTCTTACAATTTAATCTTGATATTCAATACATATGTACATATATTTTATAATATGTATATATTATATAATATGTATATACACATACATATATTCTGGATAGAAATCATTTTCTAACCCATGTAATTTGCAATATTTAGTTCTCTTCTGATTCTATAATTGTCATTCAAATAATAATGTCCATTTTATTAATTTGTTCTCTCTTGGATTATTCTACTAAAGGTTTTGCAGTTTTAGGTTTTCAATACAGGTTTGTGACCCATTTTAATTCCAGTATGGATAAGCAGTTTCTCCAGCACTGTTTGTGGAAAGAACTGTTTTTCACTGTTTTCCTTAACACATTTGTCAAAACCCCATATGTGTGTGGTTCTGCTTCTAGACTCTTTTCTGTGCCATTGATGACTTAATCTTTAAACCAAGACCACACTGTCTTAATGACTGTAGCTTTAATATAGTTTTGAAATTATTTAGTATAAGTGCTCTACCTCTGCTCATTTTTCAAAGTTCTTTGGCTATTCTTGGTATTGTATTTCCACATAAATTTTAGAAATGTATATCAATTTCTACTCAGAAAAAAAAATGCCAGGATTTTATCTATAGATCCATGTAAAAAGAATTGGCATCTTTCAGTTGTTTGGTGTTAGAGGAATAATGAATTGAGTTGGAAAGCATTTCCCTTTTTCAAAAATCTGAGTTTGTATAGAACTGATATTATTTCTTTGTTAAGTATTTGATAGAATTTACCACTGAATAATCTCTGACTATCATTTCCTTAGTGGAAAGTTTTTTAACTATAATTTCAATTTTTAAAATAGTTATAGTAGCAATTAAGCTATTTGTTTCTTCATGAATGACCTCTGATAACTTGTATCTCTCAAGGATTTTTTTCCTTTTCAGTTAAGTTGCCAAATTTATCAGCATAAAGTTGTTAATGACACCCTCTTATTATCCTTTAACTATCTGTAGAACCTGTAGTATGTCTTACTCTTTTTCTTTAGTGTTTTCTTTATTCTGACAAATTTGACTAGAGGGTTTCAATTTTATTGATCTTCTGAATGTTTTTAAACTTTGCTGATTATCTCTTTTTTCTCCCCCATTGATTTATATACTAATAGTAACCCATATCCTTTCTTCTAATTGTTTGGGGTTTAATTTTCTTTTCTTTATTCAGTTTCTTAAAATAGAAGCTTAGGTCATTGATTTGAGACCTGTCTTGTTTTCTAGTACTTGTAGTGCTGCAACTTACATAGCACACGGCATATATTGGCATACAGCATATAGCATATGGTGTTGTAAATTTATCCTGATATGGCACCTCACAAATTTTGTCATGTTGTATTTTCATTTTCATTCAGTTTAAAATGATTTCTAAATTTCCTGTTATTTCTTTATTGAGTTATACATTATTAAATATACAGATAGTTGAGTGTTTTCTAAACATTTTATTATTGATTTCTAATTTAATTCTATTATCATTAAAGAACATATTTTTCTGTATCTTGTATCCAATTCAATTAATTGAGTTTTGTTTTATGGCCTAAAATATGTCTGTCTCAGTAAATGTTCCATGTGTTCATAAAAAAGAAAATGTATTCATTTTGGGGGTGTTATGTTCCTGAAATGTCAATTAGATCAACATAGATTATAGTATTGTTTAAATATTCTATATCTTTACTGATTTTATCTATTTATATTTCTATCAATTGTTGTGAGATGAGCTTCTTTAAATTTAACTATACATTTATCCATTTTTCCCTGAAGTTCTATCATTTTCAACTTGTACTTACAGCCCTGGTTTTTAGGTCTGACATAATAGTTTTTGCTTCATGTATTTTGAAGCTATGTTATAAAATGTATAAGCATATTAGATTTATTTACTTTTGATGAATTGCTTCTTTGATCAGCATGATATGACCTTCTTTATCCTTGGTACTATTATTCATTCTGAAATATATCTTGACTGATACTAAGATAATGATGCAAGTTTTTCTTTGGATTGTTATCATGGTTTATCGTTTTCTATTTTTGCACTTTCAACCATTTTGTGCTTTGTAGTCCACATGCAATGGGTGTTTCTTTTTTTTCCCAGTCTAATGACAGCTGCCTTTTATTTGAGTGATTGAGATCATTTAAATTTAAAGTGATTTTGATATTAAGTTCATGTCTGTCATGTTGTTACTTTTTAAATTTGATCTATCAATTCTCCTCATTTCCCTATTTTATTTATATCCAAGTTTGGATTAGTCAAATTCTACCCTTTTTATAAAATAAATCTTATATATTATTTTGGTAGTTGCTTTAGCATTTATAATATACATCTTTAATATGTTTACCATTAGTTATGTTATATCACTTCAGGTAAAGTTTAAGAATATTACAAAAGGATATCTGCTTAACTTACCTCTCAACGATAACATTGTTGCTCCCATACGTTTTTTACCTTAACATACATTAATAAACTCTGTGATTGACAGTCATTCATTTTGCTTAATTGTCCTTTAAAGATATTTAAATACTAAGAAGAAAGTATGTATTTATCTGTCTAGTTACCACTTCCACAATTCCCTCATTCCTTTGTGAAGATCCATATTCATAGTTTCTCCTATTATCACTTTCATTTTTCCTGAGGAACTTATTTTTCAATTTTGTAGTGAGAGTTTTGTGATTATTTACACCTTCCCCCATTTTTGTATGTTTAAAAATGATTCTAATTTGCCTTTAATTTTTCTGTTGACTTAACTTTTTAGAGCAGTTTGAGGTTTACAGAGAAATTTTACAAAAAAGTAAAGAAAGTCTTCTTTGCTGAATAACATTCCATTGTGTAAATATACCACTTTTTAATCCTTTCATCTGTTTGGGGACATTTGGGTTGTTTCCATATCCTCTCTGTTGTAAATAGTGCTTCAACATACACAGGAGTTATAGGTGTCTTTAAAATTAGTGTTTAGGTGTTCTTTGAGTAGATTTCCAGAAACAGAATTACTGCATAGAATGGTAGTTCCAGTTTTAGTAGTTTGTGGGTCCTCCACACTGTTTTCCATAGTGACTGAACCAGTTTGCATTCCCACCAGCAGTATAAAAGTGTTCTTTTTCTCCACATTCATGTCAGCACTTGTTATTGCCTGTTTTTTTTATATATATATATAATCCATTCTTACCAGTGTAAGGTGGTATCTCATAGCTTTGATTTACATTTCCCTGATTATAAGTGACATTGAGCATTTTTTGAATACACCTATTGCTTTCACATATATGTGGGGTATAGAAAAAACAAACAAAAGGACAAGGACAAAGTTACAACCAACAAATTGACAGCAGAATTAAAGCATACAACAAGGAAGGGAGAGGATGAACACAAGTAACTAAGATGACAGTTCATGGGTGAGTTGGTGGTGGGGGAACCTTGAGGTACATTATAAAATTTTTATAAAATTATAAAAATTTATAAAATTTATAAATTTATAAAATTTATAAAAAGTATTACAAATTATAAAAGATACACATGTATAATTAATAAAAAAATTTAAAAAGTAAAGAAAGTACTATACTTCCTTTCTCCCCACAATGTCCTCTCTTATGAATGTCTTGCATTGGTGTGATACATTTGTTAAAAATGGTCAAGCTGTAAGATATACATAGTTTACCTCTGATTTCCCTCTTTATGGTGTACATTCTATGGATTTCTGAGAGATGCAAAATGTCATATATCCACGATTACAGTATTATATAAAATAGCTTTACCATTCTATTTTTTGTTTTGTTTTGTTTTGTTTTGCTTTACCCATTCACCTTCTGATATGCCCTTGTCCCTGATCCATGAATCATTTTATTGTAATGTAACATTGTTGGAAACTTTTGTTTAGAAATATGTGGTTATCATTCTCCCATATCTTTTCTTGGCTTGATAGTTTATTTCTCCTCATGTTTAGCATTTTATTGTATAGATGTACCCTAGTTTCTTGATCCATACACCTATGGATATATATTTTGTTTGTTTTCAATTTTTGGCAAAAATCTGCTATTTTTAGCATAAACCTGCTATTTATGATCACTTCCTATTTAGTTCATTTGTGGGGGAGTCATCGCCACCTTATTAAATTGCTTGGTATAACTGAGCACAGAACGCCTGACATGGGACAACTGAAGTTGGCAACAATTTATTAATCATATATATTCACATTCAGGTGGAATTGACACCGCACACCATACAGGACTCACAGAATTGGCACATGGGTGTAGTGTGAATTATGGTAGGCTTTGTAGTACTAGAAAATGGGGTAACATTTAGCTCCCATGGAGAATGTAATTCTTTTGCTTGAATAGTTTTGCATTTTGCTGGGAAATGAAAACCACTAGGTTGAGGACATGGTAGAGTTAAGCTGGTCTGTTTGATAAGGGAATTAATCATGTGAAGTGCTTCCTCACTTGATGAGGGTGGGAGAATACATCTGCAGAAAATAAGGTTCAAGACTTTAAGATAGCACTTGAAATTTTTGGCCTTGCAATACCTGTTATAAACATTTTGTTCAGATTTTCATGTGAACATAAGCATTCAACTCATTTGGGTAAATACCAAAAGCACAATTGCTGGAGTGAATGGTAAGCTTATGTTTAATTTTAAAAGAAAGTGCAAACTGTAGAAGTAGCTGCCCCATTTTGCATTCCCACCAACAAAGAATGAGAACTCTTATTACTTGATATACTCACCAACATTTGATGTCATTATTTTGAATTTTCTCTATTCTATCAAATGTGAAGTGTCTTTTATCATTAATTTCATCAGCAATTCCCTGTGATATATGACATTAAACATCTTTTCATAGTTCTCTATGAAAATATTACCTTTTAGAAGTTTTAGAATTTTACATTTTATATTTACATCTATCATCCGCTTTGAATCAAATTTATGAAATACACATATATCTAGATTATTCTGTTTTGGATATGTCTAATTTCTCTTGCACTACTTGCAGAAAAAGGTTATCCTTTATTCGTTGTATTTCCTTTGCTCTTTTGTCAATGATCAGTTGACTGTGTTTGTGTGGGAGTATTTCTGAGCTTTTTATACCACTCCACTGCCCAGGGTTCCTTTACCAGTACTACACTGTTAAGATCACTGTAACTTGATAGTAGTTGGACAGCATTAGTTCTCCAGTTTTTTTTCTTTTTTCAGTGTTCTGTGGATTATTTGGATTCCTTTATATTTCCATAAAAGCTTAGGCTTTTTCAGAAACCATAACATTACTTACTGAGATTTTGCTTGGGAGTATGTTGAATCTGTTGTAGTTTCTGGTTGGAAAGAACTGACATTTTAATACTGTTGTCTTCTTACCCATGAGCATGATTCTTTCAGGAACATTTTTATTTCTTTCAGGAACATTTTATGATTTTTCTCATATAAATCTTGTATGCATTTTGTTAGATTGGTACCTAACTCTTGCATCTTTTGGTGGTGGCAAGGGAAAAAATATTTTGCCCTTATTTCTAAAAGTCCTCTTATGCTTTTCCCTTCCTCTCTTTCAAATTACTTGTGTATTTGTGAGCCACAAAGTTTAACAGTGTTCTACAAGTTTTCTTTCATTCTTTTTCTTCTGATTTTCACTCTTACTAATTTCTGTTGCTTTGTGTTCAAGTTTAGTAGTTTATAACACCATCTTACCTGCTGTTGTTTTTATTTGGCACTTTTCCATCTCATATTGTGGCTTTTAATTTCTGGAAGTTTAA